>CM046790.1:40206012-40353512 GCA_025617405.1 Perca schrenkii | reverse complement strand
TGGAACAGATGAATGTAGTGAAGTAACTAAAGTAACTAGTAACTAAAGCTGGAACAGATGAATGTAGTGGAGTAACTAAAGTAACTAGTAACTAAAGCTGGAACAGATGAATGTAGTGGAGTAACTAAAGTAACTAGTAACTAAAAGCTGTAACAGATGAATGTAGTGGAGTAACTAAAGTAACTAGTAACTAAAGCTGGAACAGATGAATGTAGTGGAGTAACTAAAGTAACTAGTAACTAAAGCTGGAACAGATGAATGTAGTGGAGTAACTAAAGTAACTAGTAACTAAAGCTGGAACAGATGAATGTAGCGGAGTAACTAAAGTAACTAGTAACTAAAGCTGGAACAGATGAATGTAGCGGAGTAACTAAAGTAACTAGTAACTAAAGCTGGAACAGATGAATGTAGCGGAGTAACTAAAGTAACTAGTAACTAAAGCTGGAACAGATGAATGTAGTCGAGTAACTAAAGTAACTAGTAACTAAAGCTGGAACAGATGAATGTAGTGGAGTAACTAAAGTAACTAGTAACTAAAGCTGGAACAGATGAATGTAGTGGAGTAACTAAAGTAACTAGTAACTAAAGCTGGAACAGATGAATGTAGTGGAGTAACTAAAGTAACTAGTAACTAAAGCTGGAACAGAGGAATGTAGTGGAGTAACTAAAGTAACTAGTAACTAAAGCTGGAACAGATGAATGTAGAGGAGTAACTAAAGTAACTAGTAACTAAAGCTGGAACAGATGAATGTAGCGGAGTAACTAAAGTAACTAGTAACTAAAGCTGGAACAGATGAATGTAGCGGAGTAACTAAAGTAACTAGTAACTAAAGCTGGAACAGATGAATGTAGCGGAGTAACTAAAGTAACTAGTAACTAAAGCTGGAACAGATGAATGTAGCGGAGTAACTAAAGTAACTAGTAACTAAAGCTGTAACAGATGAATGTAGCGGAGTAACTAAAGTAACTAGTAACTAAAGCTGTAACAGATGAATGTAGAGGAGTAACTAAAGTAACTAGTAACTAAAGCTGGAACAGATGAATGTAGCGGAGTAACTAAAGTAACTAGTAACTAAAGCTGGAACAGATGAATGTAGCGGAGTAACTAAAGTAACTAGTAACTAAAGCTGGAACAGATGAATGTAGCGGAGTAACTAAAGTAACTAGTAACTAAAGCTGGAACAGATGAATGTAGCGGAGTAACTAAAGTAACTAGTAACTAAAGCTGGAACAGATGAATGTAGCGGAGTAACTAAAGTAACTAGTAACTAAAGCTGGAACAGATGAATGTAGCGGAGTAACTAAAGTAACTAGTAACTAAAGCTGGAACAGATGAATGTAGCGGAGTAACTAAAGTAACTAGTAACTAAAGCTGGAACAGATGAATGTAGCGGAGTAACTAAAGTAACTAGTAACTAAAGCTGGAACAGATGAATGTAGCGGAGTAACTAAAGTAACTAGTAACTAAAGCTGTAACAGATGAATGTAGTGGAGTAACTAAAGTAACTAGTAACTAAAGCTGGAACAGATGAATGTAGTGGAGTAACTAAAGTAACTAGTAACTAAAGCTGGAACAGATGAATGTAGTAGAGTAACTAAAGTAACTAGTAACTAAAGCTGTAACAGATGAATGTAGTGGAGTAACTAAAGTAGAAGTAGAAAGTGGCATGAAAAGAAAAAGATTCAAGTAAAGTACAAGTACCTCAACATTTGGACTGAAGTACAGTACTGGAGTAAATTACTTAGTTACATTCCGCCGCTGGTAGCAAAAGAGTAACAGAGGAGAGGATGGAAGGTAAGTGGATAACTCAGGAAGAGGAAACCATTTTAATGAATGAAAATAGTAACAGAGAACATGACGCGATTTATTTCAGCCTGTGGGCATCACTGATATTAATGCACTATTGTTACTGCATTTAGGTTGTGAAAAGACTTCCTGGTCACATGATTGGCTTCACGCTGAGGTAATGAGTGTGTGTGTGTGT
The DNA here is from genome assembly GCA_025617405.1 of Perca schrenkii. NCBI lineage: Eukaryota > Metazoa > Chordata > Actinopteri > Perciformes > Percidae > Perca > Perca schrenkii. Next base: position 40,351,527 of record CM046790.1, on the reverse strand, counting down.
GTGTGTGTGTCTTAATAGGCGACGGTACATTTTATTCACGGGGCGAATGGCCTGGAAAAGCTTTAACTTTTGATGGAGAGCAGAGCGGTTTCATCATGTGGTAAAATGCTGACTCTGGGTTTTTTCACTTAAAGTGATGGTTCAGAGTAATTTCACCCTAGGGTCCTTTGCACCATGACCTCGAGCCAAACACCCCCCAGAAGCTTTTTTTCACCTGGGTCTAACATTGGGCGAGTTAGCGTAGAGTAGCGTTAGCCGCTGAATAGCTTATTAGCGCAGGGGCTAATGGACCCACGTTTGTATCTTGTAAATGACCCCACAAATAATGCCCGAAATGATACCAAACTTCTACACTAGTACAAATAGGTTATGTACTCATAAAACGATGGATTGGAAAAGTTTGTAAGTACACCAGAAGTTTATGAACACTTGCCTGCTCTCTTCTGCTCTCTGTTGCTGTTGCTGCTGCTGCTGCTACCTGCAGTTAGATAAGTGCTTAGGGCCGTCTACAAATTACTACACCGAAAAGTGATACAACAAAAATATTTATTAATTTAATGATTAAATAAGGTAATGTCTCCAAACTTATCTCAGTTATTACTTGTCTCCTGCTGGTTATACTACAGCACTTACTTTAAAAAAAAAAGTTAAATTAAAAAATATTTTTGTTGCATCTCTTTTCGATGTTGTAATTTGTAGACGTCCCTAAGCACTCGTCTCACAGCAGCAACAACAACAGCAGAGAGCAGAAGCCACCAGGCAAGTGTTCAAATGTTCAACTTTCCAATCCATCGTTTTATGAGTACATAACCTATTTGTACTAGTGTAGAAGTTTGGTGTCATTTTGGGCATTATTAGTGGGGTCATTTAAGAGATACAAACGTTTGTCCATTAGCCCCTGCGCTAAGCTATTCAGCGGCTAACGCTACTCTACGCTACTCTACGCTACTCTACGCTAACTCTCCCAATGTTAGACCCAGGTGAAAAAAGCTTCTGGGGGGGTGTTTGGCTCGAGGTCATGGTGCAAAGGACCCTAGGGTGAAATTACTCCGAACCATCACTTTAAAAGTACAGATTTAAAAAAAATCTATCAATGACTCCTTGTTTTAAAATGACTAACTTTAACATTAACATTAACCACTCATTCATCAGCTTCCCTCTTCTTCTTCTTCTTCCAGTCTCATCCTCCCTCATCATCCTCCTCTTTCCCCAAAATAATCCCGTCTCTTCCTCCGATTCCTCCCACCTCCTCCGTCTCTGAGATCTCAGTCTTCCCTTTGCTTAAACCAAGGCCGGGGGGGGGGGGCGTTTCCAGGATTTTTTAAATGGGGGGAGCGGGGGGCGACCCGGTGCCAGGAAACCCATCGAGGCATGCTAGTGTAGAGCTACGGTGACTCATATGTTCTGGTGTGTGTGTATGTATGTGTGTGTGTGTGTGTGTATATGTGTGTGTGTCTGCATGTGTGTGTGTGTGTTTAGTGTCTGTGAGTGTGTGCACGTGTGTGTGTATGTGTGTGTGTGTGTGTCTGTGTCCGTTTGTGTGTGTGTGTGTCCGTGTGTGTGTGTGTCTGTGTATGTGTGTGTGTCTGTGTATGTGTGTGTGTATGTGTGTGTGTGTGTGTGTGTCTGTGTGTGTGTGTGTGTGTCTGTGTATGTGTGTGTGTCTGTGTATGTGTGTGTGTCTGTGTGTGCCTGTGTGTGTCTGTGTGTGTGTGCGTGTGCGTGTGTGTCTGTGTGTGCGTGTGCGCGTGTGTGCGTATGTGTGTGTGTGTCTGTGTGTGTGTGTATGTCTGTGTCTGTGTGTGTGTTTTCCACTGCAGCTCCATCGTTGTCTCTCTGTCTCTGTCTCTGTCTCTCACTTTAAAAAGAGAACAGCAGAGATGCAGATGAAAAATCCCTCTCTTATTGAAGAGGAGAGCCAGGAGAATCAGAATTAAGTTACGAAAAGGGTTTTGACTGCAGACCAGACTTAGAAGATTAGTTTAAGAGTGAAAACATTGGAGTGTCTCTATTAGAGCTCTGTCATGCACTATTCCACTAAACATTCCCTGAAACCTTTCATTTCATTTAAAAACTTTAAACCTTTACCCAGTTCTGGCCCGGGGGCATACAGGCATGAATGCATCGGACAAAGCAACAAGCAATAGCATTTTTTTTTGAAAAAGCGGAAACATTTTGAAAACATCGTCAAAAACGATGAAAAAAAACTTAGCCTAAATGTTGAAAAAAAAACAAATACAAAAAGCGACATAAACACCTAAAATCTTGGGAATTGGTCAGGGCTGGTATTGACTTTAACATTTATTAAAAAAACACACGTTACTTCTCTAAAGGAAGAGAGCAGCAGAGCCTCTTTGTTTCTCATTAGTGAGTGTAATGTGCACTTTACATTTCTTCCACCTTATTCACTGCTGATGTAATGTAGTGTCCTAATGGATTTCATTGGACCTCTACATGAGTCCACATTAATATTTCATTACTAGCCTATATGTCTGAAAACCCTCAGCAGCACCATCACTGCTGCTAACGCTGCAAACGGGAGAGGCTGTGTGTCGGAGAGATGGAGAAAGAGAGAGAGAGAGAGAGAGAGAGAGAGAGAGAGGCAGATAGTTTTCATAATCAAAAGCCACACACTGGGGGAGCCTCTGAATCACCCGGAGAGCATCTAATGAGTTGAATTCAGTCCACCGGAAGCCGGCTTTATCACTGCTGGGTAACACAAAAAAACATTAACGAGGACACTCTGCGAGAGATTGTAGCAGTGTGCCGGATACTTGGTGCACATCGTTGGTAATATCATTAGTAACACCTGTGCTGATCTTTTAAAACTCTACACATGCTCATGAACGGGCTCGTACGATTTCGCACGAAAACGTATGCACACGGATGATGTCTTACAGTTTTTCTCAGTCGCCTTGGTACATTTCTCAAATCAGAATTGAAATTCTCAAAACAACCTTTTTCCTCATTTCTTTAAACAAGTTGCGAATGCTTTGGTACATCCATGCAAGTGATGACATACAATTCTCTGCTGTTTCCTACATTATCAATTGCTTATGTCATGTTGATCAAAATGTATTATAATGGGTCTCTGTTGAATAGTCTCACCCCCCACAACACTTAGGCATTAGTTCATAGCATAAGTCTTTACATGCAAAATGGTTGAACAAGTTCTCATAATATGTCAAGCATATTTCTATACATTTCCATTAGAGTTTTTTTCTAAATCTGTCCTGAATTGGTAAATTGCTCCCAGGTGAATCTTGACTTTCTCTGACGAAGGTGCATCTCATGAACCATCAACTGCTAAGCCAGAGCACAACACAATGTCTGACAATGGAAGGACAAGGAACTGGACGGGGTCAACAGCCAGAGAGAAGAAGGAAGACTGCACTGTAATTCCTACAGCACTGCATGTACAGTTTTCCCTAAGGAGACTGTCCTATGTTCACATTTTTTTCTTTTCCTTTCTGTATCGCAATGACATGGTCTGTCAACAAATGACAGCACAAACAGTAAAAAGTGTAAATGTGAATCTTGTCCAGTCTCTTGCAATCAAACTCCCACATACACTGAGGTGTAACCTACAATTTACAATAATTATCATCAAAACGTTAGCCATAGTTTAGATCAGAACATCCCTCCATATTGACAACATGACTAAGCAATCTGACAATCTGTCTTATCCGTACACAATGACACAAGGACTTGTCATTCTGATGGCACTAACGTGTTCACTGACACACATATTTACTTCTGAGAGATGAACTAAGGATTTTGAGCAAGAGACTGGCTTTTGTAGGTAATCCATGGTGCTTTGCTATTTGTACGAATTGTTTTGAGATATGTACTTACTGTTTTGAAAATGTCGAGGATGATTCGAGAAATGTACCAAAGCGACTGAGAAAAACTGGAACAAAATAGGGCGACCGCTGTGACTTTTGAGACAGGTACAGAGTTTAGGCCAAAAAAAGTGAAAGTCACGCTGCGAAGGCAGTTAAGTTTAGGCACCAAAACGACTAGTTAAGTTTAGGAAAAAGATTGTGGTTTTTATTAAAACACTCCCGAGGAACACACATTTCCTGGGTGAAACTCTTTTGTTTTCCGCAGGAAGTGAACTCTGCTCCCTGGCTTGAAGGCACATTGGTGGAATGTAACTAAGTACATTTACTCCAGTACTGTACTTAAGTCCAAATGTTGAGGTACTTGTACTTTACTTGAGTCTTTTCTTTTCATTACACTTTCTACTTCTACTCCGCTACATTTCAGAGAGAAATATTGGACTTTTTACTCCACTACATTCATCTGTTACAGCTTTAGTTACTAGTTACTTTACACATTAAGATTTCTGCACACAGAAACTGTACAGAACACAGACTGAAATGTCTGTTCTCATGAGCGTCAGTATGTGACGGGTTTGGAGAGAGAACGGGTTGGGATGAGACACAGAGTTAAGCAGTTTAAGTTTAAGTAGCCACACGCTGGATGTGATCTGTGGTTGTATCATCCAAAAATACTCTCTGGGCTCAAAAACTGAAAGTCGAATATCAAAAGCCTGAAGAGCAGGCTAACATATTTAGGCTTTGAGGCAGTTTTAGTTGACGTCGGGGTCTGATTGAGTCTCAGATAAATCCTGTGGAAGCTCTCCATCCGTCCTTTCTCCATCTGTGTGTAATGGAAAATGCAATGAGAAATGCAGCTGGTTTCCTTTACTTTGCTTGCGCTGCCCCCCTGTGGCCAGACATGTCCTGCACTGAAGTCCGTTATAATATGGAGATAAAACCGGGAGAAACACTTGTGAGTGGACACAATATTGTGAAAATGCAATCCACTGCAACACTAAAAAAGTACCACTGAGGTGATTCATCTCATCTGACGATAGCTTTTTCTATATTAGATTGGATTATATATCCTGCAGGTGGGTTGTGTTTATGTTAATTTTCTTCTTTGCAGCATAACATTTTACTGACATACTATACTGGGATTTTTAATTACATTTTATTATTTTATTTATCTTTTCAAGAAATTTTTTAACATAATATACATATATCACTATCATAAAAAGTAATACTATAGTATGTTGAAAAAAGTCATAGTATAGTATGTAGAAAAAAAGTCATAAAAAGTCATAGTATGGTATGTAGAAAAAAAGTCATAAAAAGTCATAGTATAGTATGTAGAAAAAAGTCGTAAAAAGTCATAGAATAGTGTATCAAAAAAGTCCTAAAAAGTCATAGTGGGGAAAAAAAGTGGGAAAAAAATCATAGTATACTATGTCGAAAAAAGCCATAGTATAGTAGTTTGAAAAAAAGTGGGAAAAAAATCATAGTATACTATGTCGAAAAAAGTCTTAGTATTGTATTTTGAAAAAAGTCATAAAAAGTCATAGTAGAGTATGTCGAAAAATTTCTTAAAAAGTCATAGAATAATGTGTCAAAAAAAAGTCATAGTATTGTTATGGCTGCCGTCGGCACCCTTGTGTGTATTTAACTGATTGTGATTTATCTGACATGCAAAGCAGGCTGTGGATTGGATGGACAGGGGAAGTCCCACCCAGTTCCTAGAGGAGGACGCTGATTGGTGCGGCATGCCACCACTGACCGACAAATTGAGGAGGGCCTGTGAAGTCTGCCTCCGGCTTAAATAGCCTGATTTCTTATACTTGTAGTAGTAGTCTTCCTTTTGAAGATCTCTTTTTGTTCTATTCTGTTTTTGAGATCCACAGCACCCATCGGTCCATTTTTCCTGTTCTTTTTGCCCTATTCTAAATAAATTTCTTTTCAAATACCATTAACATCTGGCTTATGTTTGCATCCTGATACCCCTAGACACTACGGGACGTAACATAAATGGGGGCTCGTCCGGGATCTCTAAATTGATTCCTGCTGAAAGGATATTTATTGAAAGAGGGTAAGTGAACACACTAATTGATAAACTGGTGCAGCTGACTTGGTAAACTGGTGCAGTTGTCTAGGTGATCAGGTGTCATGGCTTCTGAGCGCATTGACTTGGAGTCATTCCTAGCCAATCCGACTCTTGACCAAATTCAAGCGTGTAGAAAGGAGGATTTAGTTAATGTAGCGAGTCACCTCAACATTCCGGTAACTAAAACTACATTAAAAAGAGATCTTAAACCGTTAGTTATTGCTAACTTGGCGGAGAGAGAGTTACCTGTGGAAGCAGAATTAAAAATGCTTCCCGTGGCTGTCTCAACAGAGGCAGAGGGTGCGCGGCCCCTTAAGCCATAAGCAGTCTCCAGGGTGGACGTCGAGGTAGGTGGAGGGTTAAAAAAAACAGCTTGAGCTTGAAATGAGGAAGCTGGAAGTAGAGGCTGATACGGCTGTTAAGCTACGGAAGCTTGAGCTTGAAAGCTCTCAGGTGGCAGAAAGTCTGTCTGCTGCTGCTCCAGGTATGTCACCCGCCACCTCCTCCACCCAAAATTCTGCCGGTCCAATTACCACGGCTTTTGATATTAGCAAGCACATTGCTCTAGTGCCATTGTGCATCGACTCGTACTTAAGTGTATTCAAGCACATTGCAGTTGCTCTGCATTGGCCGAGTGAGGTTTGGTCTCTGTTGCTCCAGTGTAAGCTCCATGGCAAAGCACAGGAAGCCATGGCAGCACTCTCTTTAGAAGAGAGTTTAAATTTTGAGTCAGTTAAGTCTGCCATTCTGTGCACCTATGAGCTAGTCCCCGAGGCATATCGGCAGACATTTAGGAGTCATAGCAAGACACAGAATCAGACATATAATGAGTTTGCCAGAGTCTGCCTGTTCTGCCGATAACTTCAACTTCAACTTCTTCTCTGAGGGAGCTACTTCTGGTTGAGGATTTAAAAAAAGTGTCTGCCAGAGCAAATTGTTGTGTATTTAAATGAGCAGAAAGTAACAACTTAAACTGCTGCAGCAACATTAGCTGATGTGTTGATTCACAAAACTACTTTTGCTCCTTTTCCTGACAGACCACATTGAGTCCCTGTTACGCCTCACTCTGTCCACAAAACACCGGGTGTGGAAAAAGAGGAGAGGAAATGCTACTATTGTCATCTGGGCGGTCATGTTATTGCTGCCTGTCCGGCTCTGAAACTTAAAGAACAGTAATCACGGTTTTCCCAGCCTAAGGGCATTGGCCTGATTAAAACTGAACACAGTACAAAAACTTAGATTGTCAAATGCGAAGAGTTGGATGCCGTCAGATCGCGTTTGACAGTCTCAATGCACTCCTGTGTCACGCCCCCGTGCTTGCGACTCCTGATTTCGCCAGGAAATTTTCGGCCTGTTCTCTTACAGGAAGATGCAGAAAGAATAGATCACCCAGTGTGCTATTTTTCTAGGAAGTTTAACAAACATCAACTTAACTATTCCACCATTGAAAAAGAGACACTTGCTTTGTTGTTGGCCACTTCGAGGTGTATGTTAGATCTAGCTCTATGCCGGTCGTTGTTTACACTGATCATAATCACCAGAGGCCTGGACTACGAAGCAGGATTTGGCGTTAACGAGCTAACTTAAGGCTCAACCCAGGATTTTCTGTATCACGAAGGTGGATCACTTGTTATCGGGTTCAATCGCCGTGGTAACTCATGCTGAGCACCTAACCTGGTCGGGAGCAGGTTAAGTTGGAGATCAGAGATCAACCGGTGTTAAAGCACCGCCTACCGACTAATCAATACTCCACTGATAACGGCGTCACTGTTCTTAGAAGAAGTGCAGAGAGAAAGAGAGCGTTGCGCTCATAAAAGTTAAAACATTTAGAGACCAATTAACATGGGTATTTTTATGAAATATAGCCTATATATTTTAATGGGAGGGAATTACATATCGGCTTCTTGAGCCGTGTGTCACCATTGCGCACATTGGTTTGAATTATGTTTTTATATTTTTTATTTGCTCTCACGATCGCTTCCCACTACCAGGATTGCAACTGAAATAATAGGCTAAAGCAACGACAGTTTATGGAAAGCACAAGTGTACTTATTGTCAGATCTTGGTCCTGACTGATGGGGAAGTGATATTGGAGTTGTGATTTAATTCTACAGCGTCAGCTATTTTTTTTTTGTTACCAGCTTTCCTTCCTGTTTTAGGAAGCAGCGACTGTATTGCGTTTTCCCTGGAAAACCGAGTCTGTGTCCTTCATATTTATGTAGAATTATAATTTGCTCTTCTTATATATATCATGCAGCTTTGGTAGATGTTTGCAATTGGTCGTGGTGCGCAAACCCCGCCTCTTTTATGTGAACGCGCCCGTCTCTAGATTGGACAAACCTGGGTTGATTGAACTAGTTGATAACCACCTTCGTGACACCGGTTATCCGGGACCGCAGTTGTTAGGGTTAGTGAAGCCGGATTACTGAAAGAAATCCAGGACATGTTGATCTTGCTTTGTAGTACAGGCCTCAGGTCTTTCTCTCCCGTATGTGCAACCACAATCAGCACTTGATGCGTTGGGCGCTGATTGTACAAGACTACAACTTGAATGGTCGCCACAAGAAGGGTTCAGAAAACGTAGCGGCTGATGCGTTGTCCAGAGGGGTATTGCACAAAACCAAGATAAGGGATTAAGCCGGGATATTCAGGTTATCCTGGATGAATTTAGCTTTGATTTGGTTGCACAAAAGCAGGTTGAATTAAACCCAGCCAAGTAACCATGGCGATTTATTCTTTGCAGCTAGCCTGGTCCAGAGCATGCTAACAGGCAGGCTAAGATTAATCCTGGAGTCTGATGTGTTAAATCAGCTGCCGCTCTGATCTGAAATAAACGTGTTTAACAGTTATTCCGTTGTCTTCTGAATGTGTTCTGCTTCATTTTATTAACATGCATTACTTGTTACTATTGCTGTCACGAGTTTGATTTAAATCCTACTACTGCAGTTGTTGAGATGGTAATGGTAAAAAGTGGGACGATCATACGGAGGAAATGGACTTTTCCTCCGCTGCTGTCCCCGTGATATGTGCCCCCGCCCGTGCAACGCGGGGAGGCGGGGGGAGGCAGGGGGATCCTCCCACACCGTGTAGCGGACTCTAAAAGGAGACTTTAAGCATCAATAACAACGACAATGGCACCTGATCAAATGTCCTTTTTTACCAAATAGGAATGAGAATGTGTTGGAATGCCACAAAGCTTCTTAATCATTTTATTTTGGGTCTGTCACTTGTCATCTTGGGAGTGAGAAAAAAAAACATGAATAATAACAGGCTACATTGTTTTACAGATATGCTTACAGTGTGTATTGAAGTCACTTCTTTTTCTAGTTTTTGTCCAGTCATGCTTGTTCTGTATGAACATTAATTGTAGAAAGATATTTAGAATTAGATAGCTTATGGAGATTTGTGCATATGGTTGTAAAACATATTCTCGCATTATGAATAAGCTTTGAAATTAAGCCTAGTCCTTCCCAGGAACAAGAATTATTATTTTTTTATTTATATAGTGCTTTACAGGCTACTCAAAGACACTTTACACTAAAACCAGCACATTTAGCACATAAAAACAGATACAGCACTAAAACCAACACATAAAACAAGCATATTAAAGAAATTAAATCGTGGAGTGACTAAGTAGATTTTTTTTAAATCCATACGTATTCAGTCGGTCCGCTATTGTCTGTCGGGCTTTTTTTTCCATTTGATAACAGTCGTATTTCCCTTTTTGCATATTATATAGTATATATAATATATTATATGTTTCACCTCCTCGTAAATTTCCATTAGAAGCTGCTGCTCAACGGGTGAAACATATGCTGCACACGTCTTCTCCATTTCTGCATCAGTAAATCTGTGATCGATACCGTGGTCTATTTAAGAAATCTGTGAACGTGCACTTATCCCAGCTATGTACACCTGGCTTGACATAGCTTCACCTACTTATCCTGGCTCGGCAAATGTGCAACCGATTGAGCCGCGATGAGTGGATCACACTAAGTCAAGCTGCGCTTTTTCAGTTATCCTGGATTTATTTATTCTACTTTTGTGCAACAGGCCCCTGGTTACAGTAAAAGTTGTGTGTTGATGTGTGTGTTACTCAAACTTAGAGTTTGTGTTATGGGAGGGGGATGGGGGGTGCTCATGTGTGTATTTAACTGATTGTGATTTATCTGAGATGCAAAGCAGGCTGTGCCATTCTCTGCTGTGGATTGGATGGACAGGGGAAGTCCCGCCCAGTTCCTGGAGGCAGACGCTGATTGGTGCGGCATGCCACCACTGACCGAAAAATCGAGGAGTGCCAGTGAAATCCGCCTCCGGCTTAAATAGCCTGATTGATTGCAGCCCAGGGCAGCTGCCAGACCAGATTTTTTTGACTTGATGTGTGAGAGTGTGAGGAAGTGGGCCAGGGTTGAGCTTTAAAAACTGATATCCTTCTTGCATCTAACAGGTTTGTTTTGTATAGAGACATTAGTGCAGGGGTGCTATGAGTATTGTGTTTTACCAAGTAAGTTAGAGATGATTTTTGTTTATCGTTTTGTTTCTTATACTTGTAGTAGTAGTCTTCCTTTGAGGATCTATTTTTTTTATATTCTGTTTTTGAGTTCCACAGCACCCATCGGCCCATTTTTCCTGTTGTAAGTTCTTTTTGCCTTATTGTAAATAAATATCCTTTCAAATACCAAATACATTTGGTTTATGTTTATGTCCTGATACCCCTTGCACTATGGCATGTAACAGTATTGTATTTTGAAAAAAGTCATAAAAAGTCATAGTATATCGAAAAAAGTAAAAAAAAGTCATACTATAGTATGTCGAAAAAAGTTAAAAAAAGTCATAATATAGAATGTCGAAAAAAACTGAAAAAAGTCATAGTATAGTGTGTTGAAGAAAACTGAAAAAAGTCATAGTATAGTACGTTGAAAAAAGTGGAAAAAGGCATATTATAGTATACTGAAAACCATCATGAAAAAGTCATAGTATAGTATGTCCAAAAAAGTCGTAAAAAGTCATGCTATACTATGTCCAAAAAAGTCATAGAATAGTATGTTAAAAAAGTCATAGTGTAGTGTATGGAAAAAAAGTGAAAAAAGTCATAGTAGGGCGGCCGCATAGCTCAGTTGGTAGAGTAGGCGCCCATATATAGAGGTTTACTCCTCGACCCAGCGGCCCAGATTCGACTCCGACCTGCAGCCCTTTGCTGCATGTCATTCCACCTCTCTCTCCCCTTTCATTTCTTCAGCTGTCCTGTCAACAAAGGCCTAAAAATGCCCCAAAAAAAGAATCTTTAAAAAAACAAAAATAAATCATAGTAATAGTATATTGGAAAAAGTCATAGTATAGTATGTCAAAAAAAGGTTGAAAAAAGTCATAGTATAGTATGTCGAAAAAGAGTAAAAAAAAAGTCATAGTATAGTATGTAGAAAAAAGTCATAGTATAGTATGTCGAAAAAGAGTAAAAAAAAAGTCATAGTATAGTATGTAGAAAAAAGTCATAGTATAGTATGTTGTAAAAAGTCATAGTATAATCTGTCGAAAAAAGTCATAGTATAGTATGGCAAAAAAAAAATGCTCTCAATCTGCTCTGTCTGCTCAGTGCACTCTTGTCCACCGTGCTGTTTTACGCAAACACAGCTCTACTCTGCAAATAGCAAATTTTTACAAACCAAGCTAAAACAAAAGCTGTCGGTTTGTAGTCTGTTTATCTATTATCTTAGTTTGGAGGGAATCAACAAATTCTTATAAACTTAAGCTGGCTGAAGAAACCATCCTCTCCGCTGGAGCGGTAAATATGGATGCATTGTAAGACCAAAACAAATACATGTGGGTACTTAATATGCACGTGAATGATGCAATCGTTATGTGTGTTCTTCATTCTTGATAACAATGCTGGTTGTGTTATTATTTTGCCACAGCATCGTTTCATTGAAAATGAGGCATACAGGACCTGCTCATCAGTCCATTCATCATTAAAGATGGGCTTTTCCAATTCAACTTTTTGCTTCAGGCTCTTTGACAGTGATATTTTTGTCAGCCCATTTTCCACCAATCAGGATGCTGTATACTAAAACCATGTTTCCATAATCATAATACTAATATACAATAATAATAATTACAAGGTCCTGATTATGAAAAATAAATGTTATCAAATATTGCTATGGAATAAATAATAAATAAATAAACTTAATGTTGACACGGCACACTAATAAACAAGAAATATATATATATATATATCAAAAAGGTTGCCGACCCCTGGTAGTGTGTCGAAAAAAGTAATAGTGTAGTATGTTGAAAGAAGTCCCAAAAAAGTCATAGTATAGTATGTCTAAAAAAGTCATAGTGTAGTATTTCGAAAAAGTTATCGTATAGTATGTTGAAAAAAGTCATAGTATAGTATGTTAAAAAAATGGAAAAAAAGTCATAGTTTCATATGTTGAAAAACGTATGTCGAAAAAATCACAAAAAAGTTAGATAGGTTTTTTTAAATGATGACGAGCTGGAATGAAAACAAGCCAAACTAACGAGGCTATTTTTAAAATGTAAGGTGTAGAAATTACAGATAATTGCGTGAAAATGTAAGGAGTAGAAGTAAAAAGTATGCTGTAAAATAATTACTCCAGTAAAGTATAGATACCCAAAATTTCTACTAAGTAAGGTGTTACGTGCCTTGTTTTGTTTTGCTGTGTTCTCTGTGTGTGTGTGTGTGTGTGTGTGTGTGTGTGTGTGTGTGTGTGTGAATGATGAGTGCGACCATGCTTTTAACTCTGCTAAGTCTCTCCTCTGTAGTGCCCCTGTGCTGGCTGCGCCTAACATTACTCGACCTTTCCAGCTTGAGGTGGATGCCGGCGCCACTGGAGCTGGGGCGGTGTTGTTGCAGGACGGTGATGGGGATGTGTGTCATCCTGGTGGTTTCTTTTCCATCAAGTTCAAACGTCATCAGCTGAACTACTCCACCATTGAGAAAGAGACCTTAGCAATGCTCCTTGCCCTACAGCCCTTTGAAGTGTATGTATGATGAAGTTCATTTCCAGTCACTGTATACACTGACCATAACCCGCTTGTCTTTTTTGCCCAGATGTACAACAGCAATCAGCGCTTGATGTGCTGGGCACTCCTGGCCCAGGGTTACAACATCTGCATTAAACACAAGAGGGTGAGACTACTTTGAGAAACATAAGTGACATTCTGATTAGACTGGTGGGTCAGTAAGAGTGACGTGGAACTGATGGTGAACCTTGTTAGTGATGTAATACTCTCGTGATGACGTGTAGATGGAGGAGGGGGTTTCCTCTTATGGGTGGGGGTGTTACGTGCCTTGTTTTGTTTTGCTGTGTTCTCTGTGTGTATGTGTTTGTGTGTGTGAGTGTGAGTGTGTGTGTGAGTGATTCTCTTCAGGTGTGTGCTGGTGATGTAACTCCTGCAGCTGCAGCTGATCGGCTGAGGTGTTAAATGGCTGTGCCGAGCCAGAGCCACTCTTTTCAACATACTATACTATGACTTTTTTCCACTCTTTTCAACATACTATACTATGATTTTTTTTCCAGTATTTAGAGATACTATACTATGACTTTTTATAATTCTCGACATACTATTCTATGACTTTTTTTCAACTATTTTCGACATACTACACTATGACTTTTTATGATAATTTTCGGCATACCATAATGACTTTTTTCAACTTTTTCGACATACTATACTATGACTTTTTTCCACTCTTTTCAACATACTATACTATGACTTTTTTCAACTATTTAGACATGCTACACTACGATTTTTTTCCAGTATTTAGACATACTATACTATGACTTTTTATAATTTTCGACATACCATTCTATGACTTTTTTTCAACTATTTTCGACATAATATACTATGACTTTTTTTCAACTATTTTCGACATAATATACTATGACTTTTTTCAGCTTTTTTCGACATACTGTACTATGACTTTTATAATTTTCGACATACCATTCTATGACTTTTTTCAACTATTTTCGACATACTATACTATGACTTTTTATGATAATTTTAATTTAATAATAATTTTCGACACATCCTATGACTTTAAAACCTTTTTCGACATACTATACTATGACTTTTTATAATTTTTGACATACCATACTATGACTTTTTTCGACATACTATACTATGACTTTTTTCAACTTTTTTTCAACATACTATACTATGACTTTTTATCATAATTTTTGACATACTATATTATGACTTTTTATGATCATTTTCAACATACCATACTAGGACTTTTTTCCACTTTTTTCTACACACTATACTATGACGTTTTTCAACTATTTTTCAACATACTATACTATGACTTTCTATGATAATTTTCGACATACCATTCTATGACTTTAAAACCTTTTTTGACATACTATACTATAACTTTTTTCAACTATTTTTCAACATACTATACTATGACTTTTTATAATTTTTGACATACCATACTATGACTTTAAAACTTTTTTCGACATACTATACTATGACTTTTTTCCACTTTTATTGACATACAATACTATTACTTTTTTCAACTATTTTCGACATACTATAATATGACTTTTCTCGACTTTTTTCGACATACTATACTATGACTTTTTAAAACTATTTTCGAAATACTATACTGTGACTTTTTTCGACTTTTTTTGACATACTATTCTATGACTTTTTAAAAACCTTTTCGACATACCATACTATGACTTTTTATAATTTTCGACATACCATTCTATTACTTTTTTCAACTATTTTCGACATACTATACTATGACTTTTTTCCACTCTTTTCGACATACTATATGTCATTTTTATCACTTTTTTCGACATACTATACTATGACTTTTTTATCACTTTTTTCGACATACTATACTATGACTTTTTTATCACTTTTTTCGACATACTATACTATGACTTTTTTATCACTTTTTTCGACATACTATACTATGACTTTTCTCGACTTTTTTCGAAATACTATACTGACTTTTTTCAACTAGTTTCGACTTTCTATGATAATTTTCGACATACCATTCTATGACTTTAAAACCTTTTTCGACATACACTATGACTTTTTTCCACTATTTTCAACATACTATACTATGACTTTTTATGATAATTTTCGACATACCATACTATGACTTTAAAACTTTTTTCGACATACTATACTATTCAATTCAATTTTATTTATAGTATCAAATCATAACAGAGTTATCGCGAGACAATTTACAGATAGAGTAGGTCCAGACCACACTCTATAAATTCCAAAACCCCAACAATTCCAGTAATTCCCTCAACAGCAAGCATTAGCAGTGGCTACTGCGACAGTGGTGAGGAAAAACTCCCTTTTAGGAAGAAACCTCGGCAGACCCAGACTCTTGGTAGGAGGTGTCTGACGGGGCCGGTTGGTGGTGTGATGATCAGTGGCAATAATAGTCACATTAAAGATAATGGAACAGTGACTTCGAAGGTCATTGTGGAAGTTCATGTTATAGCAAGGCACATCGTGTCGTACTGAGTAGTGCAGTCTCCTATACCGGATCCTGACTACTCTGTGCATATGAACATCACAGCAGGGCGTTGCGGGATGCAACGTGGCACTGCAGAGCATGGGTGGATGCAGCGGATGCAGCAGGACGCAGCAGGATGCGGCCGGGAAATGCAGAGAAGAAGAAACATAAGGACTCCGGGGAGTAAACTCCCCAGAGCTACGTTAGTAACAACTATGACTTTTTAAAACTTTGTTCAACATACTATACTATGACTTTTTTTGACATACCATACTATTACTTTTTTCAACATACTATACTACGACTCTTTTCCACTTGACATTCTTTACTATGACTTTTCATGATCTTTTTTGACATCATGTACTATGACCTTTTTCCACTTTTTTTTGACCATACTATGAGTTTTAAAAAGATTATCTTTTTGGGCTTTTCCGCCTTTAATGGACAGGACAGCTAGGTGAGAAAGGGGAGAGGGGGGGAAGACATCTAGGAAATCGTCACAGGTCGGATTCGACTTCTGCATCGAGGCATAAACCTCCAACTATACGTGTGCCTGCTCTACCAACTGAGCCAACCCAGCCACTTTTATAGCTTTTTTAGATAAAAAGAGAGATGCAAAGTTGTATACATTTTCAAAACAAAAAAGAAAGCTCTGATGTAAACATTAATTCCTGTAAATATATTAATATATGAATACATTAAACATGCCACAACATTTACAGCATGTACCTCACGTATACGGACAGAACAAACGACAACACAGCCTCCAGCTTTGAAAGAGCATAAAATGTTTATTACATTTCTTCCAAAACAGAAAACATGTTACAGTTATGCTGACACTAAAACACCAAAAGAGGGAATGTGTGTACCGATTGTCGTCATGGAGTTAAACTAAGCCATTGTGACATAATCAGCCGTAACACAAATCACCGCCAGTTTAATGAGACAGGAAGAAGGAAGTGTATTCACAACGCACCGTCCGTTGATATAGTTGAAATAGTTTTTTAAATATTCTTTAACAGTCTATCGTACAAAACTGGTATATTTATAGGATTGGGCATCGAGAATCGGTTCCAACTGGAAATTGTTTCATAAAATTGTGATTGCAATGGATTTTTTTATTGGAATCGTTTGGAAAATTTGGTTTCGAATCAGAATACCTGTTCCAAAATTAACGCGCAAGTTTTGGTTTCCCTAGCCAACCTGTTCTCACTCCCAACTCGTATAATACTGACGCTTGGTCAGCGTCTCTCAGCGTCAGATACAACGCAAAAATCTCCCTTCAGCGTCTGTATGGAACATAACGGGCAGAGCAGTAGTTCGACCACGGTGCTGTAAGATGAGGTAGTATTAAGAGAGACAACAGTAGAGAGTAGTATGTAGAGAGACAACAGTAGAGAGTAGTATGTAGAGAGACAACAGTAGAGAGTAGTATGTAGAGAGACATCAGTAGAGAGTAGTACGTAGAGAGACAACAGTAGAGAGTAGTATGTAGAGAGACAACAGTAGACAGTAGTATGTAGAGAGACAACAGTAGAGAGTAGTATGTAGAGAGACAACAGTAGACAGTAGTATGTAGAGAGACAACAGTAGAGAGTAGTATGTAGAGAGACAACAGTAGACAGTAGTATGTAGAGAGACAACAGTAGAGAGTAGTATGTAGAGAGACAACAGTAGAGAGTAGTATAGAGAGACAACAGTAGAGAGTAGTATGTAGAGAGACAACAGTAGAGAGTAGTATGTAGAGAGACAACAGTAGAGAGTAGTATAGAGAGACAACAGTAGAGAGTAGTATGTAGAGAGACAACAGTAGAGAGTAGTATGTAGAGAGACAGCAGTAGAGAGTAGTATGTAGAGAGACAGCAGTAGACAGTAGTATGTAGAGAGACAACAGTAGAGAGTAGTATGTAGAGAGACAACAGTAGAGAGTAGTATGTAGAGAGACAACAGTAGAGAGCAGTATGTAGAGAGACTACAGTAGAGAGTAGTATGTAGAGAGACAGCAGTAGAGAGTAGTATGTAGAGAGACAACAGTAGAGAGTAGTATGTAGAGAGACAGCAGTAGAGAGTAGTATGTAGAGAGACAGCAGTAGAAAGTAGTATGTAGAGAGACAGCAGTAGAGAGTAGTATGTAGAGAGACAACAGTAGAGAGTAGTATGTAGAGAGACAACAGTAGAGAGTAGTATGTAGAGAGACAGCAGTAGAGAGTAGTATGTAGAGAGAAAACAGTAGAGAGTAGTATGTAGAGAGACAACAGTAGAGAGTAGTATGTAGAGAGACAGTAGAGTAGTATGTAGAGAGACAGCAGTAGAGAGTAGTATGTAGAGAGACAGCAGTAGAAAGTAGTATGTAGAGAGACAGCAGTAGAGAGTAGTATGTAGAGAGACAACAGTAGAGAGTAGTATGTATAGAGACAACAGTAGAGAGTAGTATGTAGAGAGACAGCAGTAGAGAGTAGTATGTAGAGAGAAAACAGTAGAGAGTAGTACGTAGAGAGACAACAGTAGAGAGTAGTATGTAGAGAGACTACAGTAGAGAGTTGGATGTAGAGAGACAGCAGTAGAGAGTAGTATGTAGAGAGACAACAGTAGAGAGTAGTACGTAGAGAGACAACAGTAGAGAGTAGTATGTAGAGAGACAACAGTAGAGAGTAGTATGTAGAGAGACAGCAGTAGAGAGTAGTATGTAGAGAGACAGCAGTAGAGAGTAGTATGTAGAGAGACAGCAGTAGAGAGTAGTATGTAGAGAGACAACAGTAGAGAGCAGTATGTAGAGAGACAACAGTAGAGAGTAGTATGTAGAGAGACAGCAGTAGAGAGTAGTATGTAGAGAGACAACAGTAGAGAGCAGTATGTAGAGAGACAACAGTAGAGAGTAGTATGTAGAGAGACAGCAGTAGAGAGTAGTATGTAGAGAGACAGCAGTAGACAGTAGTATGTAGAGAGACAGCAGTAGAGAGTAGTATGTAGAGAGACAGCAGTAGACAGTAGTATGTAGAGAGACAGCAGTAGAGAGTAGTATGTAGAGAGACAACAGTAGAGAGTAGTATGTAGAGAGACAACAGTAGAGAGTAGTATGTAGAGAGACAACAGTAGAGAGTAGTATGTAGAGAGACAGCAGTAGAGAGTAGTATGTAGAGAGACAACAGTAGAGAGTAGTATGTAGAGAGACAACAGTAGAGAGTAGTATGTAGAGAGACAACAGTAGAGAGTAGTATGTAGAGAGACAACAGTAGAGAGTAGTATGTAGAGAGACAACAGTAGAGAGTAGTATGTAGAGAGACAACAGTAGAGAGTAGTATGTAGAGAGACAACGGTAGAGAGTAGTATGTAGAGAGACAGCAGTAGAGAGTAGCATGTAGAGAGACAACAGTAGAGAGTAGTATGTAGAGAGACAACAGTAGAGAGTAGTATGTAGAGAGACAGCAGTAGAGAGTAGCATGTAGAGAGACAACAGTAGAGAGTAGTATGTAGAGATCACAGAATGCTTTTCTCTTAATCAAACACGTTGGAGCCACAGACACTCATACAACCGTTTTTACACAGATTTTTCTTAGAGTGTATTTCCAACCTGCTCTCTTAAAATTGGATTTTCTTTTAACTTTTGTTCAATTAATTGAACGCTTGTTTTTTACACTTTTGCCGCTTTTTTTGATGCTTTTGACACTCGTTAATCCAATTATTTACCAATGAAATGCAGACAGATAAAATCGTGTCTCATTTGCCTCCAAAGCCGCCGAAAGTTGTCGGAGCACATGTAAAGGTACCACAATGCAATTTGAAATGTGAATAAACAGAAATACAAACGTGAATCAAGTTTTATGGACAATTTCTGTTCAAATATAAATCAGTCATAAATCAGTCATACAAGTGTATGTTTTCTTCCACCCTGCTTTTCTTTCAACTTCTCTTTTTGTTGTAGTCACAACACATGCAGCGCGTACCTTTTGTCGACACACACAGAGAGACACACACACACACACACACACACACACACATACAGACACACAGAGAGAGAGAGACACACAGACACAGAGAAAGAGAGAGACAGAAGACTGAAGAAACCCTTAAAATACGTACATTTTCACCAGACTTGATGCCACCGCCAATTTTGGTGAGTTTTTGAATATTTTAAGCCCCTTAAAAAGCCAATTCATTTGACGGGAAAATAATAAGTCCTTCAGTTTTAATAGGGCCTTCGCCAGTGTTGGGAAAAAAAGCGATAAAAAAAAACGCCGGATTGAGCGCCAAAAAAGAAGACCCCCCCAGCAATAAACGTCGAAAGACACGCCCAAAATGTAAAAGTTTTACAAAAATGCAGAAAAATGCGCCAAAAACATCAGAATAAGCAACAAAAATGTGGGGGAAAAAGACAGCAAAAATGTGCAAAGAACCCAAAAACATAAACAAATCAGCTAAAATGTTGCCTAGGGCCCCAAACTGGGCCTAAAGCAGTGTTTGTGAAGTGAGTCACCTTTTTTTTTGAAGGTTTTGTCGTTTGTTTTGACCCATTCTTTCCTTTTTTCCTGACTTCTTTCTACTGTCTTTTTTTCAGCTTTTTTGTGTTTTTTTTTAAGCCCGCTTTTTAAAAGTTTTTGTCACTTTTTTGGAAGTTTGTCGCTTATTTGAATTTTTTGTCACTATTTGTCACCTATTCTTGCCTTACTTCCTTCTTTCTACCGTCTTTTATCAAAGTTTTTGTCTCCTTTTCCCATGTTTTCCAGGTCCAAGGCTGTTGTTTAGTAAATCTATCTCTGACATCACTGTATTCTTCCTCTATAGAGAGGAAAACATTATTCGCGCTGGTCATGGGGTACACGGCTTAAAAAAACTGTTCAAAGTGGGAACATTATTGAAAAAAGTTTGAGAACCACTGCGTGTGTGCGTGCACATACAGTGAGGACAATAAGTATTTTAACACCCTGCTATTTTGCAAGTTCTCCCACTTGGAAATCATGGAGGGGTCTGAAATTGTCATCATAGGTGCATGTCCACTGTGAGAGACATAATCTAAAAAAAAAAATCCAGAAATCACAATATATGATTTTTTAACTATTTATTTGTATGATACAGCTGCAAATAAGTATTTGAACACCTGTCTATCAGCTAGAATTCTGAACCTCAAAGACCTGTTAGTCTGCCTTTAAAATGTCCACCTCCACTCCATTTATTATCCTAAATTAGATGCACCTGTTTGAGGTCGTTAGCTGCATAAAGACACCTGTCCACCCCATACAATCAGTAAGAATCCAACTACTAACATGGCCAAGACCAAAGAGCGGTCCAAAGACACTACAGACAAAATTGTCCACCTCCAAAAGGCTGTAAAGGGCTACGGGGAAATTGCCAAGCAGCTTGGTGAAAAAAGGTCCACTGTTGGATCAGTCATTAGAAAATGGAAGAAGCTAAACATGACTGTCAATCTCCCTCGGACTGGGGCTCCATGCAAGATCTCACCTCGTGGGGTCTCAATGATCCTAAGAAAGGTGAGAAATCAGCCCAGAACTACACGGGAGGAGCTGGTCAATGACCTGAAAAGAGCTGGGACCACCGTTTCCAAGGTTACTGTTGGTAATACACTAAGACGTCATGGTTTGAAATCATGCATGGCACGGAAGGTTCCCCTGCTTAAACCAGCACATGTCAAGGCCCGTCTTAAGTTTGCCAATGACCATTTGGATGATCCAGAGGAGTCATGGGAGAAAGTCATGTGGTCAGATGAGACCAAAATAGAACTTTTTGGTCATAATTCCACTAACCGTGTTTGGAGGAAGAAGAATGATGAGTACCATCCCAAGAACACCATCCCTACTGTGAAGCATGGGGGGTGGTAGCATCATGCTTTGGGGGGGGGTTTTCTGCACATGGGACAGGGCGACTGCACTGTATTAAGGAGAGGATGACCGGGGCCATGTATTGCGAGATTTTGGTGGAACAACCTCCTTCCCTCAGTTAGAGCATTGAAGATGGGTCGAGGCTGGGTCTTCCAACATGACAATGACCCGAAGCACACAGCCAGGATAACCAAGGAGTGGCTCTGTAAGAAGCATATCAAGGTTCTGGCGTGGCCTAGCCAGTCTCAGACCTAAACCCAATAGAGAATCTTTGGAGGGAGCTCAAACTCCGTGTTTCTCAGCGACAGCCCAGAAACCTGACTGATCTAGAGAAGATCTGTGTGGAGGAGTGGGCCAAAATCCCTCCTGCAGTGTGTGCAAACCTGGTGAAAAACTACAGGAAACGTTTGACCTCTGTACCAAATATTAACATTGATTTTCTCAGGTGTTCAAATACTTATTTGCAGCTGTATCATACAAATAAATAGTTAAAAAAATCATACATTGTGATTTCAGACCCCTCCATGATTTCTAAGTGGGAGAACTTGCAAAATAGCATGGTGTTCAAATACTTATTTTCCTCACTGTAGGTTTGTGGGGACCCATCATTGACATAATGCATTCCCTAGCCTCTTACCCTAACCATCACAACTAAATGCCTAAACTTAACCCTAACCTTAACCATCACAACTGAATGCCTAACCTTAACCCTCACCCTAGCCATAACCTAATTCTAACCCTAATCCTAAAACCAAGTCTTAACCCTCAAACAGCCCTTTAAACTTGGGGGGTCCAGCATTTCGGCCACACAAAGCTGTCGGGACCCCACAAGTATACTGGACTCCCGGTCTTTGGACCCCACGAATATAGTTAAACACACACAAAAAAAGTCTACAGCTGCCATCTCAACAGTTTCCACATTTTATTTTATTTTTATATTTCAGTTTTGGTTGGGAAAAAAAAAAATACGTTTTTTGTCCCTAAAAGATCTTGGAAGTTGACAGGAAACATTGACTGAACATCGGAGTAAACAAACCAAACAAGTCGGGGCCGGGTTCAGTCTCGACGTTCATCTCCAGGAGCTGTAGAGGTTCGATTGTTTGAAGAGATTAGATGTCAACTATCAAATGAATCGCCAACTATTCTGATAATCTATTAATCAGTTCGAGACATTTTCATGTAAAAACATTAAACTTGTGTGACGTCAGCATGTTAAATGTGAATATTGTTCTAGTTTCTTCTCTCCTCTGGGACAGTAAACTGAATATCTTTGAGTTGGGGACAACACAAGACATTTGAGGACATCATCTAGGGACTTTGTGGAAACACTGATCCACATTTTTCATCATTATCTGACGTTTTAGGGACCAAACAACTCATCCATTCATCCAGGAAATAATCCATAATGAAACAAAAACATTGGTGGTGCAGCACGCACACACACACACACACACACACACACACACACACACACACACACACACACACACACACACACACACACACACACACACACACACACACACACACACACACACACACAGTAAAAAGTAGAACTTGTGTGACGTCAGCTTGTTAAATGTGAATATGTTCTAGTGTCTTCTCTCCTCTGGGACAGTAAACTGAAGATCTTTGAGTTGTGGACAACACAAGACATTTTAAAGATGTCGGATGTTTGAATTAAGAGACAACGTAACAATGTAACTGAGGCTAAAGGTCAGGGCAGATAAAACAAAAACGGAGATGGATGGATCGGTGTATTAAAATTGAATAAAAGTCGGTATACAATATAAAAACCATCATCAAACGAGTAATAAGATCAGGTTTCGCACCAGTTCAACAGCTGATATCTGTCAGGCAGATTACAGAAAGACAGACTAAATAAAAACATGTTTTCATCCTTTTCCTGCATGCAACAACACATCCAACTAGGGCTGCACAATATGTAGTCTTCGTATCGTCCTAGCGACAGCAACTGGTGCAAGTTAACGCGTCGCGAACTGCGACACATCGCGGTATCGTGGTAGTTTGCGTCTCTCGGTAGTCATTTTGTGTTTTTTGTAGTTGTCTCTTTGTGGGGGGTTGGGGTGTCGGTATTGAAGGTTTTTGACCGCTACCCAGCCCTAAAGTTCTGGCATGTTCTCCTTGTATAGTGCAGCCCTAGATCAAACACGCTCACGCCTTTCAAAACCAAGGAAATGTGGAATGGTTGGACAGATAAAACACTCCCGATGTAGAATATACAGTCACAGGACGGGTCAAGGAATTCACTTTTGTCTCTAGCAGGGTTCAACGTTAAGGGTTTTTTTGAAAAGAAGAAAAAAAAAAAAAAATCTAAATGCCCAGAGACAATTTTTACTTACTGGCCCCTGTACAAATTGTTTTTCAAAATTAAAATAACCTGTCAAAAAAATTAAAAAAAATACACAAAAAAAATTGTCAAAAGCATTGAAAAAAAAACCCTGTCAAATAAATAAAAAAAGTAAGTCCAAGTATAAAAACACAAAAAAAACATCAAAAGCATAAAAAAATAAATTGTGGGAAAAATGTCAAAAAGCCCAAAAGAAAAAAAATTTAAATAATAAAAAGTCCAAGCATAAAAAACCCCGTCAAAATCGAAAGAAAACAAAGTAAAAACAATAAAAAAATGAGTCCAAATATAAAAACACAAAAAAAAGTCAAACGTCGAAAGAAAAGAAACGTCACGAATTTAAAAAAAAAAAAAGAAAGAAAAAAATTAAAAACATCAAAACGTGTAAGGTGTGCAGCACCAACTCAATTCCCGATTGGCCGACAGCACATTCAAAGAAATGATTCAACAAACATTCTCCGATTGCGAAGAGAATGTTATTCATAATTATGTCTACGATGACGCACAAACAGGAAAACTGGGTTAGGTTTACTCTCCCGACGCAGCGGCGTACGGGAAACCCTTAATGTTGAACCCTGCTCTCTAGACTCAGTTTACAGTACAATCACTTTGTATAAAAACCTTCCCGCCCCCCTCCCCCCAACACACACACACATCTATATATAATCGGATAACAACTTGGTAGATTCGGATAAAAAGGAAAACATTAAAGTAACCGAGCACACGAACAAAAAACCCTCTTTAGTGTTGTACGTTACAGCTTAAGAGTATAAAGGTCTATACATTTACATCCTCTCTCCTTTTAAGGGGTTCTCATTTCATTTAGACTCACAATGCTACGGAAGCTTATTGCTGCCTAGAAAAAATGTGGAAAGTTTTTTTTTTAAGTAACAAGGTATTTTCACGTTAGGGAAAATAAAACAAGATAATTTTTGCCTTTTTTTACAACATATTGTTGCATATAATTACATATTTTCATGTTAAGACAACATGAGTTCCCATTATAGCACGACATTTTTTGTTTTGATAAGTTTTGCGGACACAAGTTGTTGTGTTCCAACAAGATAAATGATCCGGTTTATTACGTGAAAAGTTTCACTTTATAACGTTATAAATAGAAAAGAGGATGTTATAATTTAATCTATACCTGTTAAAACCTTCAAAATATCTTGTTAAACGTAAACAAATGACAACATCTTATTACTATAAAATTCCCACAAAATAACGTGATACTGATTTGTATTTTGTTTTTCCAGGCGTGGCAGCAATACGCTTCCGTACGTAAAAATCACCATTAACAACGTGACAAGCAATCGCTCACTGGAGAGAGGGAGAAGTAAAGAGCAAGAGAGTAAAAGAGAGATGTAGTGTACTTTGTTGTGTAGATACTGAATAAAAACGATAAAACACATCTTTCTAAAAACAACACGGAAGTATTTGTAGTTACGTTTCCTCTCCGCTCGCTCTCTGTGCGGGACTTTATGTGTCTGGGCGCAATAATCAATTAGTGTCACTGACGATCACAATAACCATGTGCTCCTCGTCCAGATTACCCACAGTCCTTTTGGCGGCCTGCAGGTACTGCTGCGAGAACACGCCGGGCGGGAACGCGTACAGCATCGCCCCGGGCCCGCCCTCTTTCGCGGCGGGCAGACTCACGACCCCCGCCGCCTCCTTGTTCCGCAGGTAGGTCACCAGATGGCGAAGCAACCGCGCCTGCAGCCCCGGCTCCATGGCGGGCGCCTGGCGGTCGATGGGGCCCTGCAGAGCCAGCAGGATGGCGAACCCGTCGGGGCGGCCCAGTTTGATGCGCCGCGTCACCTCGTCGAGCCGCGTCTGGTCCATGCGGAGCCGCTGGGCGATCTTCAGCTGGCCCGGCTGGTTCTGGCTCTGCAGCTTCAGCGTGTCGCGCATCACGGCGCTGAAGAAGGCGGCGCCGCCCTCCAGCATGTACAGCTCCGTGGGGAAGCTGCTGTTCTTCAGGGCGAAGAAGCCGTGCCACGTTTTGGGCAGCGACGCCTGGGCGAACTCTGACAGCGTGCCGGGAGGGGACGAGGAGGTGTGCGTGGCGTCCGTGTGGGCGGCAGAGACGGCGGGAGAGATGGCAGCGGTTATCTCGCTGCTGCCACGGTGGGCGTGGTGATGGTTGTTGACGTGTTCGCTGGATCTTTTACTGTGGTGGCGACCGGAAGGCGGGTCCTCGTCGTTGTTGTTGGCGGCCGGGGAGTGATCTCTGGGCTCCGTTGTGGAGTCCGGCGCTCGAACCTGCGCTCGGTCGGGGCTCGCGTCAGGAGAAACGGGCCCCCGAACCCGCGACCTCCCCCTCTCTTTCTCCTTCTCCTTCTCTCTCTCTCTGTCTTCCGTCGGCCGGTCGGCAGACAGACTCCTCCTCCGGTTCCTCCTCTCCTCCCTCTCTTTCAGCCACCGCTCCCGGCTGCGGCTGCGGCTCCTCGCCGTTCTCCCGCTCCGCCCGAACGCCTCCACGCCCCCCGCTCGTCTCTCCAGGCTGCGGGTGGGGCTGCTGGGAAAGTCTCTCTCCAGCAGCGCCCGCTCTCTCTCCCTCGCCGAGATGAGGCTGTAGGTGGGCGGCAGCGGCGCCGGCGAGCGGTCCCTGGCTCCTCGCAGCTCCCGCTCCAGGCTGCGATGGCGGCTGTAGGCGTCCCCGAGGACGTCGTAGTGGGAGGGGACCGCGACGGGCGGCTGGTATCCGGGGGGAAACGGTCGAGAGGGGCTCTCCTCGACTTTGGCAAAGTCAACCCTCAGACGCCGCTCGGGGCCGCCCAAAGGAAAGCCCCTCATCTGGCCGCAGGCGGCTTGGGCCGCGTCCAAGCTTTCGTACTGAATGTAAGCGAAACTGTCCCCCTTACCGTAGTCGATGCTCCGTATGCTTCCGAAGCGGTCAAACTCCCGGGCGAGGGCGGCGAGCGAGTTCCCCGGGCCGAGACCGCCCACCCAGAGCCGCGTGGTGGGGTTAGCTTTGCCGTAGCCGATCTTTATCGGATTCCCGCCCATGAGTCGCCCCTGCATGGCCACTTTGGCCCGGTGCGCCATGTCCAGGTTCTGGAACTTCACAAAAGCATACGCCCCGCCCTGTCCACGGGCGGGCCGTTTAATCACAACATCCTCGATGACGCCATACTTGTCAAAGCCCCTCCTCAGTTCTGCCTCCGTGACGTTACCGTCCAAATTTCCGATAAAAAGGTTGCTGGTCGCCCTCTGGTCGTCCTCCGGTTTTAAATCCTCCACTACTGGCATTGCGGGGATGCCATAGGGCCGGCCCCTCTCATCCAACATACCATAATAATCCAGGAGCCTCTCCCTCTCTCTGCTGAGCCCCAGGGTCTCCAGGGCGTAATGTCTGGCTCTGATGTCTCTGATGTTACTCGCGCCCGGAGCGGGCGGGGAAATGGAACGCTGTCTGTAGGGGAACGGCGCGTGCAGTGGCAGATACCCAGAGTCCGGCGGCGTGACGCTGCGCCTTCTGACGTACATGGGCTCGATTTTTAACTGCCGCTCCCCTAGGACTAACCTGGAGGATTTGGCGTGCCGGGCTTCTTTTGCGTCCTCCGGGTGACGGAAATTCACGTAAGCGATGCGTCCCAGCTCCGGCGTGTGCGACAGTTTCACGCTCACGTCCCCGAACTTTTTGAACTCGTGAAACAGCGCGTCCTCCACGTCCTCGTCCGAGACCTGCGAGCCGAGGTTGCTGATGAGCAGCGTTTTGTACTCCAGCGTGCCCGGTCTGGCGGCGGGCAGCTCCGCCGCAGCAGTGGTACGTAGCGGCGGGCGGCCGAGGAGGCTGAGCTCGTGCCGGTGGTGGAGCTCCAGGGCAGCGGCCGCGCGCTCATCTCTGAGCCGCGGCTTCTCTCTCTCCCTGCTCCGGCTGCGGCGGTGATACCCCCGGCTCTCCGCCAGCAGCAGAGCCAGCGGCGGCGGCGGGAGCTCCTCTCTCCGTCCGCTCTCTCGTTCCCTTTCCCGTATCCGTTTAGCGACGGCCCTGGACGGACTAGCCTCTCTCCCGGCCTGCCTCTTCATCTTCGAAGGATGATGGAGCTCAAACTTTTCGCAGCCTGCAACGGGAATCCGGCTCGCGGAGCGATTTCCAGGGGTGTTAGCAAAAACAGCGAGGCACACGACAGCTTCGACAAGGACACCCAACCGCTCAAGACGCTGAATACTTGCATATATATCGAAATAAAAGCATAAACTCGTTTAAAAACATGTCAGCCGCGGAGGATATGCACCTACGCCGCCATCTTGGACAATAGGAATGTGCGCTCTCGCTAAGGGGGGCGGAGACTGCGTCACGCATCATCGGCGGACCTCATGACGTAACACGCTTTATTTTGGACCACAATCAAGTTAAGGACATTAAAAAAAAATTATAATTGTTTTTAACATGAGAAATTTAACATTGAATACATTGTTAACTTATTGGTGTTATCTGGCAAAATGTACTTGCATAAGTACAAAACAAATTATTAAATATTATATTAATATATATTATATTAAATATAATTATTAAATATTAGAATTTAAAGAATACGTATATTAAGTCTGTCAAACTATATATATATATATATATATATATATATATATATATATATATATATATATATATATATATATATATATATATATATATATAGTGTTACAATTTAACGTGGAACCAAATGCCATTTAGAGACAAGAGATTGAAAAAACAATCTGAAAAAGTACAAAAGTCATGTTTTTATTTTGTGTGTGTGTGTGCGGGTAATGGGAGGGGGTAATTTTATTGATGCAACTTTGCACATTTGTATTATTGTAATTTAGGTATGAATGTGTTTGTACTTCACTTGCATTGAATAATTCATGTTCTTCCTTCCTGCCAAGGGACTACGGGCAGAAAATAGCATTTGTGCTACAACCTGGTGCAATGCATCTTGTGGCCCATCAAACTATTATTTAAAACATTGCTCATTAAACAAACATCTAACAAGGCTATCTGTTCTTTTTTTTTTAGTACATCACAAAGTTTGACGTCTCAATGTTGAATGAAGGACAAGTTTAAAAAAATATATACAAATGTGGATACAGAAAATGAATGTCAAACTTTCCGTTCAGGTATTGATTCAAAGCTATTTGGAATCAGTTTTTGGACTATTTGATTCACTAAGAACACATGTCAACGTTAGCCTCGTCTCTTAACGGACACGTTAAAGGAAATCCTATCCTCTACTCCACATGGCCTTTTGCATGTTTTAATGAAAAAGTAGAATAGTACAGTTGTAACAAATGACTGGGCTTCACATGACAAGGTCAATGTGAAACAGAACAGAATGTTATAAGTTTTCATTTCCCGCAAGAAGCATGACACTTTTTTTTAAATCATGTTTCTTTTTTTTTCTTTTTTTTTTTTTTAAACGTACACACCGTTTGCTTACATCAAACAATAAAATATCTATCCTTTTAAAAAAGACACAACAGTTTGGGGGGGTGGGGGTAGGAGGCAGTTTTTGGGAGGTTTAACTGGTCACTTTCTGCAACATATGGAAGAAAATGTGTAAAGTTGTTTCTCTCCATGTTCAGGAACCCTAAAATGTTGTGATTGGTTTAAAGAGATGCCAATAAACCAGAGCAGGTTTTTCTCCCATCCAGGAATGCTGTGTGGACTAGCCAGACCTTCCTGCGCAGCGCTGTGGAGGAAGGTCTGGCAAGTAGTTAGGAAATAATCTGTATTTTGCTGCCTTGTTACAATGTTCACAACGCTTACATCGGCACTTCAGAAACTATCTGGGATGTCATCAGTCAGATCAAAACAAAGACCCAAAACAAAGCTGGGAAACAATCACTTAGTATAAAATGAAAAAAACAAAAAAGGTAAATCTTTAAAAAAAGAAAAAGCCTAAATAAATATCTTACCTACAGTAAATATGTGTTACTTTGCCGACTGAAGTGCGGCAACAACCTTTGACATTGGTCTGCTGTAACTTCCGGTGTCAAAGACTAGTTAAGTGTGCTTTAACATAAGTCACCCATACTCGATGGCCTCTGTGAGTATTTTGTTTTGTACATAACTTCCCCCGAGAGAGACTCGAACTACAAGAAGTCTGAACATTTGAGCGGGTACAAAATGCTTCCTCATTTCAGCCGGAATTCCAAAATTCTCCTTTCAAAGTATTCCTTTTGACCCACTGACAAACACTTATGTAGCATGAGGGCTGCACAGCATATCGTTTTTATCATCATTGTGACATCAACCGGCGCAATAATCACATCGCGAAAAGCTGCGACACATCTCTAAAGACACTCCCGAGGTTTTGGTTAGTTGAAAGAAAATATCAGCAGAAAACTACACTTTAAAATGAACCGTCTTTGTTTTTTTAGTTCTGCCTTTTTATGTTGAATTCAATGATCAATTTGTTCAATAAAAGGAAGTTGGAAGTGATTTCCTTTCATTTGTTTTAAAGGTCAAGCAGTTTGTTGTATTTAAAGAGAATACTGAAAGCAGCAGAACTGAGAACACTTAAATATCTCATTATTTATCGTGATATTAAACACATTTATCACATATTTTCTTCATATCGTGCAGCCCTAATTAGCACCTGCACTGATCTAGGAGAAGACTATTTGCTGCTTCTTGTTGTGAGTGTTGAGTATTCGCAGCAATTTGCATAAAATATAGTTTAACTTCTTGTGGATTACTGGCCAGGCAACATGGTGCTGTATAATATAAAGAAATACGATAAAATAATGAAAACAAAAGTAGTTACGTTCATTTTTTTTAATATTGGCACAATGTGTTTGACTCTGTGTTGAAATATGGGTGACTTTGTTAACTGAAAAAAAGACTAAATTAGAGGTTAAAAGGGGAGAGTGGTCATGGGTGGGGTTTTTTTTTTTTCAACCTGGACCCTCTTTTCGTATGTTTGTGTGTCTAAGTGACTGATGGGAACAACAATCTTTGACATAGGTCTGCTGTAACCGACAGAGATAGACCTTTAAAACCTCTTTGAGACCTTTCTGTTTAACCAGAAACAGCTCTGAAGTCTCTAGCTCTAAACCCACCAGACTCCATTTAAAAAAAAACAATACTTTTAGCATGTATAGAGCAAACATAATTCTCACATGTAAATCTGTAAACTATGTGTTTATTTCAACCAAAACTAGAGTGGTGATGGTTGGAAAATTAGAAAAGACGTTTTATTTTGTTGCCGTCAACTTTGAATGAAGTGTATTTTACGATGCTAAAATGACATTTACATTACATTACATGGAGTCTGGTAGGTTTAGCGAACGCAATTTCACGGATGTTTCATATGTTTAAAAAAAGGATTTAACTCTTTAACAGAAAGGTCGACCTCCTTAGAAATCCTTTCCATAATGTTGTCAGACACTTAGAATATTAATTCCGCTGACAGACTCGTCAGCGGCAACAACGAGCACTTTTGTGAAGGTAAATACAAGCTGGACAATTGTACTATTAACTTACATTGTAGCTTGTTTCTCTGCTGCCGACTGCAGCGATCTCTCTTAATACTGGACCAATGCCAAAGATTGGTGTTCCTATCCGTCACTTAGACACAAAAACATAGGAAAATAGGGTTGAAAAAACGTCAGTTACCCTTTCATACATTGCTCATATGTACATAGAAACTTTTCGGTTGCTGTAAAACTGTTCTTCCTGTTCATTCTGGGGACAAAACAAAGTCCTCTGTCAAAATGTGCTCTAATGTTTAGCTTTTAACTTCAGATAAACTCTTTTTTTTGTCCTCAATCTGTTACTTTGGGGATTACATTAGAAGAGAATTCTTCTGTTTTTGGACGAGAGGCGTTGCAGTGACTTTTTCTTTTGATGTTCATATGTCAGCATTACATAACTCCGAAAACTGTGAGCCTTTTCTCTTCGACAGGTAGTCATGGAAACCAGGGTAAAGTTGGGAGAGCTGGATAGCAGTCTTGTCCAAGTCCAAAGTTGTGTGTGTTGTGTGTGTGTGTTGCGTTGTGCGTTTGTTCCCCGTTACAGATCTGTCCGTGCACTGGCGGCTGCAGGAGCGAACTTGGGCATTAGCTCTGTGATTTTGCGGATGAAGTCGGACTTTTCGGCGCAGCCTTTGCAGGACTCGCCCCACTCCTCCAGAATCTTCTTCAGGTCCTTCACTTTAAGCTTCTTCAGGTCCACTGTGGTCAGGTCCAGCTGTTTGTCTACGCGGGACACACAAGACACAAAATTATCACCATACATATATAACCCTTAAGTATGAGTGGTGGATTGTAACTAAGTACTGTACTTAAGTACACATTTGCACACACACACACACACACACACACACACACACACACACACACACACACACACACACACACACACTTTGTAAAGATAGAAACTATGGCACAGAGAATGAGACTTGAATATGAGAACTCTAGAAAAGTGTTTTTAAAAAAAAAAAAAGGTAGAAATCTGAGTTTTGTCCTCCCTTACCGTATTTCAGTTCACAGATCTGGCTGTCTTTCTTCTTGAGTTTCTCACAGATCTTCTCCACTGGGGCGTGGTAGCTCAGAGGCTTGGACACCTCGTTGATAATCTTGGTGGCTGCATCGCTCGTTGCCCCGATGTAGTAACACTAGACACGAGAAATGGGGAGAAAGAAATCCAATATGACGGTTTTTATAGGGTTGATCATGTAAGAGTCCCTCAGGGGCTCATTCCGACTTCCAGGCTTTTTGTAGCTAAATATATATCATACGTTGTGTCTAGGGATACACCGAATTCAGATGAATATTGGGCTTTTTGACGGGGTTGGGTTTCTGCCGAACCTCAGAATTTCTTCCCACCGAACTGTACGCTTGCATTACGCGCGCTATGCTGGTCGCCGTAATGACGGCACCGTTGATTAGGGGAAGGTGTTTCCGTAGGTCGAGCGTTCAATGCAGTAGGCTGTGAGAAAGTGGAAATGGAACTGGTGAGCAGAAAAAGTTGTTGTTTGGCAGAACTTTCAGTCAAAAGAAGGCCATTCAAGTCCAGCTACATGGTCAATCTGTTCAATGCTGATTGGTCTGGTGGTGGCGAGGACCCTAAACTATACAAAACTGTTTTTGACTGACTGCAGTCAGACTTTGGAGATTTGCGCTTGTAAACAGTCAAATTGGCCGCAACTTTTAATTTGTTGCTGCCAACTGGGGTGGCAGCAGGGGTGGCAAGGCTGTGGCAAGGCCGGTAGATCTGCCCTTGTTTCAGAGTATTATCTGTGGTTTAACTCACGAAGCGGTTGTCTTTGCCTTTAGCCTCTTTGCAGCTCTTTACGATGGCGTTCTCAATGTCTGCAGCGTTGAACTTTACGTTGTTGTCTTTCAGCGATTGGTAAAACTTCCCCAGGAAGGAAATACACACTGAAACAGAAAAGGGAAAATGCGTATTAAAAACAACTTTTCAAGAGGCAACCAGAGGTAGGAGATTTTATCCTCACAGGAGTCCAACGTAGTAACAGATAAACACAAGTTATGAGTCAAATATTGTGGGATTTCTGCTGGGAGTGTGGGGCTTTGTTATTCTTTCTAATCAATACATTGATTCAATCATCAACAATCTAATATAGTCGATGCAGGTAGGAGAGAGGGATTACCAGGAAGCTGGAAGGAGAAGAAGGAAGGGAGAAAGGTAGGAAATAGGGAAGTAATGATGGAATGAAGGAAGGTAGGAAAGAGGGAAGTAAGGAAGGAAGGGAGGAAGATAGGAAAGAGGGAAGTAAAGAAGGAAGGAAGGAAGGGATGAAGGAAGTAAAGAAGGAAGGAAGGGAGGAAGGAAAGTAGGAAGGAAGTTAGGGAGGAATGGAGGGATGAAGGAAGGGAGGAAGGAAATTAGGAAATAAGTAAGGAAGAAAGGGAGGAAGGAAGGATGCAAAATCTAAAATATCGATACACATCATCTTTAAGTTGCGCCTTTATTTTGAAATTACCACCTTATATATTACCACCTTATATATTTATATTTTAGTTGCTTTTTGTGAGTTGATATAAGTGTTACTGATTGTGTTAAATGGGCATTAATGAATAGGCAGACTTTGTGATATCAGAAAATATTGTATTGTTGTCCAAACAATCGTATCGTGATACAACTTGTGATTTAATCCCCCACCAACATATGAGATAATAGTAAACTTAAAGTTGGGGGCTTTTGCAATGTTGGTTGGGCAAAACAAGCCTGCCATCTGGCAACCATTAAAAGAAACACACCGACTTATTGGGACTTTCTTATTCACCGTATCCCCCAGAGTTAGATAAGTCCATACATACCCTTCTCATCGTAGCAGTGCTTCGCATTCTGAGAATATAATTCCCAGTATGTATACGGTTAGAAGATGGCTGTGTGTCATGTGACCTTGTTATTTGTGCACGCTGTGACTATACAAATCAAAACATGGAAATAGGAACATGTTGGCGTTATTTTGTCACTTATTGGGAGCAGTAGGCTAGATGGAGCTGGTTACCTCCAAGATCTGGGCTAAGCTAGGCTAGATGGAGCTGGTTACCTCCAGGATCTGGGCTAAGCTAGGCTAGATGGAGCTGGTTACCTCCAGGATCTGTGCTATCAGACAGAGTTAGGACACGCACGGAGATGAGAAGGGTATGTATGGACTTATCTAACTCTGGGGGACACGGGGAATAAGACAAAGTCCCGATAAATTGCCGTGTTCCTTTAATGTTGAACCCTGGTAAGTTTAATTTCCAGGATTGCTCCGGTGGTGCCGAAAAGTCCCCCGGATGTCCGTCCCGTTCCTCTGTCTCTGTGTTGGCGTTCTAACCTCCGGTGGATTTGTGAGGACTATGGTTAACTGCTCCTCAGATCTCTGCAGGGTAAATCCAGACAGCTAGCTAGACTATCTGTCCAATCTCAGTTTTCTGTGCAAAACGCTCTATAAAAAATACTTATTGATAATCGGCCGTTGGGACAGTCTGGCGAGGTCGGTGACTCAAGTCTGTTCCGTGACGTCGTCCTTCATTTTGGCCGATTTGACATGTATAATCGGCGGGGCGGGCACTGCCGGCAGTCTGACTCAAATGGCCCATCTGATTGGTGGAGAGCTAACCCGGAAATGGCGAGCGGGGTGAGTGTGACTTGAGTCTCTCAAAATCTGACGAAAATCTTTTAAACTGACCTTTGTTGATCTGAAATGAAGACAGATTCAGCAACTGCACGGCCTATTTCTCTCTGTTTTCAGAAACACGTTTCAGTGAACTATTTTAGTACAATATGAGATCGTATTCTGAACGAGCCGCCATGACAGTCTGGCTTTGACTTTCCGGAGAAACAAGACCCATGTGACGCGTTCGTCCAATCAGCTGCCGGTTTTCATTTTTTGGGCAACAATACAGATTAGCGCCGCCTGCTGCTGTTATGGAGACGTATTACGTCTCGTCGCTTTGGTGTGTTCTGAGGAACTTTTTTGACCAACTCGGGGAGACTGATCAGTCCGACTGGCTTTTCTGCCGAGGGTCGGCCGTCTGGTTGGTGTGTTCTTGAGAACAGCCTGGTCTTTTTAAATGCACTGTGAGACATGACGTTGTCATATTCCCCAGAGTTTCACAGCTCTTCTTGCCTCACAGCTACACTGTGGTTTACTTATCTGATACTGTCAGAGGGCGTGGAACACAGTACAATCTATATAATAGAAACAATGAAAGTGTGTGTGTGTGTGTGTGTGTGTGTGTGTGTGTGTGGGCACACACTGACAGTGGCGTAGCACCCTCCTTTGCTACAGATCAGGTTAAACCTGCCATCGCTGACCCCCAAACCCTGTTACAGGCAGGGTTCAAAATTTACTTTTTCATCCACCAGCCAAAAGGTTAATCTCCCCCCCACCCCCTCTGTGTCTTCGTGATCATGGTTGATTTAAGAAATCTATATGTTTATTCCTGGATTCAAAGGGCTGATTTTATGTCCAAAAAGCTGTTTTTGTAAGCAGCACACAGGTAGCTTTGGATGTTTTTCTGTCCGGAAATCTGGGAGCATCACACAAAAACGTTACACCGCCACTTATAAAAAAAAAAACCTTTCCCAAACATTACCAACCGTTTCTACACTTCATATAAAGCCCCAGACTATGTACAAGGAGATTTCTGCTCCCTGTGACAACATAAAAGTTGCCATTTAGCTGATGTGTGTAGCATTTAAGCTACCTGAAGCTAGCACACAAAACCTACCTTCACACTCTCCGTCTTTCAGGGATTCAACAGGACCGGGCACGAGAGAGAGCGCGAGAGCCACCGACAACCCGCTTAAACACAACATTTTCGGCCACGAATAACTCAAACAACGTTTATATCTTCTTTTCTAACCGCTGCTGGAAGAAAAACAACTCATTCGTACTCGTGAATCGCTACAGACGCCGGTAAAGTGAGCAGCGTTCCTGATTGTACAGAGTTTCCGGTGCTAAGTCACACTATGTCGGCGTCTTATTGGTCCATAGGTGTAACTCGTTCCGTGGTCTTCCACGCATTTTGCTGTGATTGGTCGAAGGCAGAACATTCCGGGAACAACGTCCAGTTGGCGCCGTCTGATTGGGCCACATCCGCCCCCGAGCTCTGATACAGATAAATATAAAATATATGTTTTATATTTAAATTGTTTACAGTACAATACATATAATGATGTATTTTTTATAATATGATATAATATAAATTTAAACTATTGAAGTTTAAAAACAGGATCGTAACTGCGTATCCCTTAGGACTTTTATATCTAAAAAAGAAAATAAGAAAAATAAGGATTAAATAAATAAGGAATAAAAGCAATACAAATAAATAAATAAAAAGAGTTTCCTATTTAAAAATATTTGCAAAACGTTTTTTTCTTTTTATGTCAAATATTAGATTTTTTTCTACATATTAAAAAAAATAAATATTTAAAAAATAGTCAAAAAAAATATCTTCCCGTTTTATTAATTTCTTAATTCATTCCTCTTTTTTTATCTTTTCCTCCATCACCACTGGATGGCGCTGTTTCTTTCTTTAGTGTAAAACAAAGACAAAGTATTAGGGTCAAATAAAAAATATTAGTAGACACACACACAACACACACACACAGAGAGAGAGAGAGAGAGAGAGAGAGAGAGAGAGAGAGAGAGAGAGACAGACACACACACACACACACACATACATATACACACAGAGAGAGAGAGAGAGACACACACACACACACACACACACACACAAACACACACACTCATTATGCAGGATCAATTATATTAATTATTGATGTATTTATCTGCGGGTGGGGGGGGGGTAGCCCTAACAGTATAAGAGGTGTTGTGTTAAAAAGGGTCAATAAACAGCAACACAAGGTTGTCTGGATGTCTGTTATATAACAGACTTCACTCGAAAATAGTGACAGCAGGTGTTCCTTAAGTAAATAGCTCTGAGTAGATATTAGTTATAGAAAAGCCATCTCTTTCGTTGTTACCTAAATCTAAGAGACTTAAAATAGCTACATATCCTATCGAATTTGTGTTTTGATATTTTTCGAACGCGAACACAAACAGAAGGGAGTGACGTCAGGGTGTGAGTCAATGGCTGGTGACGTCAGCGGCGTTGTTGCAGAGTCACTGCGGTTCGACTGTAAACAAGGTGGAGGAGTCGCCATTAAAAAGGCTAAATTACGCCTAAACTTCTGCGCTGTTGACCGCTGCTGTAACTCGGACTTAGGACTCCGTCGTGAGCAGCTTTGTGACACGAGTGAAAACCACCCGCGCGCAGTCTTTTAGTAAAGGCACTGTTCGTGTTTTTCGCACAGAGCTAACGTTAGCCCTTCACGTCTTTTTTAGCTTGTTAGCTGTCGCTAGCTAGCCTCGCTGGCTAGTCAACATCCAGAGAAGCCTGTTGCCAGGGAAACACCCTTTATACCCACCGGGTATATCTCTCTCTTCACTGCGACCAGGCTACCCTAAACCGTAAGTATCACCTCCCGTATTTAAAATCGTTTCTAAACGACGCTAACGGCCAGTTAGCTTAGCAGCCAAAGTAACTTGCTAGCATTAGCCAATAGGGTGGGAGGGTGTTGTGGCTAGAAGGGATACAGCTACGGCCAGAAGACGCATAATCTCGGGTAATAATATATGTTAATACTGTCACCCAGAAAACGCTTGTTCGTTCTTCGGGAGCTCGATCTTTTCCCTCAACTTAACTAGTGACTTAGTCGTTTTGGTGCCTAATTCTAACTGTCAACGCCGTAGCTGTATCCCTTTTAGTGCTTGTTATGAAACCCGCTGTTTACATCAGTTTTTTATTTTTTTATTTTTATTTTTTATTGCCCCAATAATTTACACTTACGTGGAGTTGGCCTTGGCGAATGTTGCATGCATACATAAACAAACACACATGTTAAACATTAATATGAAATAAACTATAAATACACAAACAAATATACAAAATAACTGTTGCATACAAAATAAAGAGGCTGAATGGGTTGAGTGTAGAATATACAGTGCCGTCCACAATTATTGGCACCCCTGTTTAAGATGGGGTCATGGACTTCTAAAAATTCTCCTTTTTTTTTTAAACAACATAGAACTCAAATGCAAAAAAGAGAAAAAATCCAACCTTTTATTTAAGTACATTACTTTGGTGGTAAAAAAAAACTCACACATTTAGAAAAAAAAAACTTGAAATCATGTGTCCCACAATTATTGGCACCCCTGATGTTAATACTTTGTACAACCCCCTTTTGCCAACAAGACAGCACTTAATCTCCTTCTATAACATTTCACAAGATTGGAAAACACAGAGAGAGGGATCTTTGACCATTCTTCTTTGCACAATTTTTCTAGATCATCCAGAGTCCTGGGTCCTCTCTCATGCACTCTCCTCTTTAGCTCACCCCACAGGTTTTCGATTGGGTTGAGGTCTGGGGACTGAGATGGCCATGGGAAGACCTTGAGTTTGTGACTGCTGAACCATTTTTGTGTAGATTTTGCCACATGTTTAGGATCATTATCCTGCTGAAAGACCCAGTGAAGACCCATCTTCAGCTTTCTGGCAGAGGCCATCAGGTTTTTATTTAAAATGTCTTGGTAGTTCAAAGCATTCATGATGCCATGCACCCTAACAAGGTTCCCAGGGCCTTTGGAAGAGAAACAGCCCCAAAGCATCACAGATCCTCCACCATACTTCACGGTGGTGAAGGTGCTTTTCAGCATACTCATCTTTTGTTTTACGCCAGACCCACTTAGAGTGTTTGTTGCCAAAAAGCTCAATCTTAGTCTCATCTGACCAAAGCACACAATCCCAGTTGAAGTCCCAGTGCAGCTTAACAAACTCCAGACGTTTACGTTTGTGAGTTTTAGTGAGAAAAGGCTTTTTCCTTGCATGCCTCCCAAACAGCTTGTTGGCATGTAGAGAGCGTCTGATGTTTTTTTTGAGACTTCGTGCCCCCATGATGCCACTCTTTGATGCAATTCTGTGACAGTGAGCTTAGGACTTTTTTTTACTTCTCTTACCATCCTCCTCACTGTGCGTTGTGGCAAGATAAACTTGGGACCTCTTCCAGCCTAGTTTGTCACTGTTCCAGTTGTTTTAAACTTCTTAATGATTCCTCTGACTGTAGATACGGGCAAGTTAAGCCGAGTGGCTATTTTCTTGTAGCCATTGTCTGACTTATGAAGGTCGACACACATCTGCCTTACTTGAATTGTGTGTTCTCTTGTCTTTGCCATGTTGACAAATGGGTAAGAGAATTAGGACTCTGTGTCACGTCATATTTATACCCCAGGGAAACAGGAAGTCATGAATTACTATTTAAAAGTTCCTAGATACCCTGACCAACTTTAGCAACTACAGAAAAATATATTTAAAAAAAATCTATTACATTTTTCAGCAGAATTGTTAGGGGTGCCAATAATTGTGGGACACATGATTTCAAGTTTTCTTTTTCTAAATGCGATTTTCTTTTTTTTTTTTTTTTCTTTTTTACCACCAAAGTAATGTACTTAAATAAAAGGTTGGATTTTTCTCTTTTTTTTTATTTGAGTTCTATGTTGTTTAAAAAAAAAAAGGAGAATTTTTAGAAGTCCATGACCCCATCTTAAACAGGGGTGCCAATAATTGTGGAGGTCACTGTATAGTAAGTGCAAGCCGTGGTTGTACGTTGTGTATGGTTGCTTTATTAGGAAAACTCAGTTCATGCAGAAACAGTTTAAACTCTCAAAATCATAATTGTTAAGCTCATTTCTCCTACAGTTTGTTTTTATGTTTGTAGTACAATCAGGTACTATGGAAACCCATTTCTGCCAATGTGATGGGAAAAATAACAAGTTAGTATCCCCAAATAATCAGCTAGTATCCCAAAATAACGATAAACCTTCTCAAAGTAATGAGAAACTTTCTTACAAAAATCTATCTCAAGATAATCAGCAACATTAGCAAAAATATTGAGTTTCTCATAATGACTTAAACGTAATGATGTGTGTTTGTGTGTCTGTGTGTGTAGCTGGGTGGCTGGTCAGAGCGGCCTCCTCCCACCATGGAGGCAGGAGGGAAGGACTGCGAAGAGGAAACGCTGCAGACGGCGTTTAAGAAGCTGAGGGTCGATGCTGAGAGGTAAATAACAGCAACCTGCACTGACTAGGGCTGCACAATATGTGGAAAATATAAATAATAAAGTCCTTCCTCTTTGCAGTTTACCCGGAGCGGGTAGTGTGTCGGAGGCGCTGGCTCCCAGAGTGGCGTCACGCGCCTGTCTCGATGCCAGCGGAGCGAAGCCCAAACTCGGCTGCCCAAAGGACAACTGGCACGGGTAGGTTGGGGGGGGGTCACTGCTCGCGTACAGAAGGTTAAAGTTACCGAGGAGAAGTCGCCGTGTTCAAAAACAGCAAGTGTGCTCACTAAACTCTCTCTTTTGTGATTAAAGTCCCAGTGTGTAATGTGTTTAGTTGTTCATTATCAAAATCTGTGTTGCCCGTTCACCAACTTGTCCTTTTTCATTAATATTTACCTCCACCATCAATTCCAAGTATTCCTATTGGCTTGAAATTTTGCATTCGCATGAACTGGGGTAGACGCTCCATATTCATGCTCCATCTTGAAATACGTTAGCCGGTAAGGGACATACAGGACATACTGCACCGCCTTTCGCGCTTTCGCTGTCACATGATAAACTCACAGGTGCTGCTAATGCTGCTAATGGGTATCGTCGCTTCCCGGCCCT
The DNA here is from genome assembly GCA_025617405.1 of Perca schrenkii. Lineage (NCBI taxonomy): Eukaryota > Metazoa > Chordata > Actinopteri > Perciformes > Percidae > Perca > Perca schrenkii. The sequence continues at coordinate 40,310,716 of CM046790.1, read as the reverse complement.
TTTTGAAGTGTGAAGGCTACCGTAGCTGTAATACGTACTTTGAACTGCGTGGCGCGAGAGAGCGATATATGATCTCAACGCTAGATGGGAGAAATTCCTACACATTGGACCTTTTAAACAATTTGAATATAACTTATTTTGTTGGAAACTGTTGTGTAATCACGACAGCTAAGCTTATGGACCTCGGCGCTTAGCTGCAGCACTGACTACGTTTACCCTTATTCCAAAAAAGAATATTCTACTAATATTCCTGTTTACATGTAGCCTTGCAAAAAAAAACGATTTTTTTTCCCCAGTGGTTGAGGACATGTTGGAACGTGTGAACACAGTGTCCCTCTTTCATTTCTTCAACCAGCTTCTTGAAAAGGTCGCCTCATATCCTAAAACGTGTTGATATTAAGGGCGTAAATCTGATCTAACAGTAGGGGGGGACAATAAACATAAAATTTCTGAAGAGCAATTTTTGAAGGGGACACAAATAATACAGCCACAATTATGCTCGTAGAAGACATGCGTACACTGAGGAAAGCCTTAATACTATCATTAGTGTAGCATGGAGACTGTACCATTATCCTTCTTTTCAGTGTTTCTCGTGATTCAATAAAAAAGATCTTGCGTCCTCCACATAAATATTAGGTTATGTCTGGGACAGAGGATATATACTTAACTGATCAGCCACTTAATTTCATATTGAGCAAAAAAAAAAACTGTAGATCTCCAAAATTAACCCTAATATAAGTTCACACACATAACGTAAGGCTTATTGTGTAAGTATTGTGTATTGTGAAATGCACCCACTACAACGTTAGTTGTAGTGGGTGCATTTCTATCCAACAAGCTAGGTAACGTTACACTATATTACACTAACATAGTGAACTTTTTTGTCATGACTCATTCATTAATTACTCAGCATCATTTCTATATGAGAAAAGAAAAACTTAATCTGATGTTTAATGTGAATAAGACAGCTTTGAACCGTCTACTTACTACATTCCTGTCACTACCGATGTGACTGTCACCGTGAGTGTAGCGCAGATCCTAAAACATGCAGTGGACCAAACCACTCTGAGGCAAGGGAGGGGGGACTCAAAATGTTTCTAAACTTAAAAAGCACTTTTGGGGGTTTGTATTGTTTTACTGCTTACACAGATATTTAAGTGTACATCATTATGTTATTTACAATACTCAGCATTGTTTTAATGATATTTCTAGGGGGGGACAACCCTTAGATGGGGGGGGGGGTCGTGACCCCCCCGACCCCCCTGGGATTTACGCCCTTGGTTGATATCCAAGTCTTTGATAACGTTTAAAAGTAGCAGTGTTTCTCCTCATTGGGGCTACAGCCCTGCAAACGCACAGAGCTGAACATAAGCTGTAAACTGCAGTAAAAACCCAGATCGAGACGGATATTCTGAACGTGCTGTATACATGTCAAAAGAATGCTTCTAAAACCTGAATAATATCACACACACGTCTTAATCTGAAAATACAATATTCAGAAAAAGGCCTTCTTCTGAATATTGGACCTTTTAAGTTAAGTTCTTATTATTTTAATAGTGTCATTTTGATGGAAATTGCGGAGGGGAGGTTTTTTGTTCTGTCGCTCGAGTCAACTACAAACAGCTCGGTGTAACACAGAAGTGTTTCACTTTTTCCTTTTTTAAATTGTAGACGGGCTGATCTCAAAGTCTTAAGGGTGCATTCAGCTGTCAGACGGCGCGTCGAAACAACACCTCTTTCCATTCATTTTGAACGGGGGTGTACTGTAGTGTGTTTAGGCTGCAGGTGGCAGACAAAAAAAACGCAGCGGCCTGCGGCGAAAAGTTGAGACAGATTCAACTTTTAGAAATATGCAACGCTGCGGTGGCCAATCATGTCCCGTACAGGAAACATCACTGCCTCTATCTCTGCCACAATAAAGATTTAAAACGCCAAACACAAGTTCTGAACTGGGGAGTTTGGGGAACAGCTGACTGTTTCCTGGGTCCCTCCGTCTCTTTTCGTTATATAAACGATCTGACCGAAAACAATAACTGAAATAAAAAGTCTACATCGGGGGGTTAAAGAACACAACAGGACGTCACACAAATGGGCCATTTCAGTGACACCCAGTTTCAGTGTGTGTGCGTCTGCGCATTTTTGTAAGATTATGCTTACTACATAATGTTTCATTCTCTCCCCTTCCTCCTCTTTAGCTGCATGAGGAAAACGTCCCGAGGAGCGTCCAGAACACAGCGACGCCGGCGCTCCAAGTCGCCCATTCTGCACCCTCCCAAGTTTACCTACTGCAGCGCTGCCGCTGCCTCGGCGCTGTCGTCTCCGAGCGGCTGCCTGAAGCACCAGCGCCTGGCCGTCCCCGAGGGGGCGGAGCCTGGTCCCGCCTGCGACGTTGCCAACCCTGCCCAGAAAGAGCTCTCTCCTTCGGCCGCCCCCGGCCACATCTCCCCGCTGGTCTTTGGATCCTGCGCCGAGTACGAGACGTGCGTCGGCGCCGCGGTTTCCCCGCGCCCGCCCCTAAAGAAGATCCCCGCCGCCGTCTCTGCTGTCGCGACATCACCCGGAGAAACAATCTCCGGAGAGTCGAGCGAGGAGAGCGGTTCGGAAAGAAGTGCCTGCGAGGAGGCAGAAGCACCGCAGATGTCCCGCCCCGCGGACGCCGACTTCCGCGCTTTATCGGAGCTCAACAGCCGTGGCGGCACCGGCTCCGCAGAAACCCCCCGCCCCCCCTGCTCCTGCGCGTGGCAGAACGGCTCGGCCCCCCCGGAGGAAAGCCGGCAGGCGGCTGAGTCTCCGTCTCAGTGCCGGTGTCGGCCGCTTCGTCCCAGCTGGAGCGGCGTGGAGGTGTACTCCTTCACGGGGCTCCGCAACGTCACGTTAGAGTGCGAGGGGAGCCTGGCGAGCAGCGACGGCGACGCCAGAACTCTCAGCGCCAACGGCAACGCTTCGTCATCATCGCCGTCGTCGGGCTCGGCGCGCTCGTGTTCGGAGCAGGCGCGCACCTACGTGGACGACATCACGATAGAGGACCTTTCTGGCTACATGGAGTATTATCTCTACATCCCCAAGAAGATGTCACACATGGCCGAGATGATGTACACTTAAGGGGAACAAAAAGAAAAGATAATTATAATATCATAATAAATAAATATAAAGGTAAAGAGGTTTTCTGTTGTTGAGGGAAAAGAAGGAATGTCAGTAGAGTTTAGAAGAACGGATCAGACATGAGAGTTGAGATTTAAATTAAATATACAACGTTGACTGATGTTTAAACCTAGGATGAAATCTTTCCGTTGTCCCCCCCCTCCCCTCTCTCATTTTCATTTCATTATAATTGAGTCCCATCTATTTCTCATTCGTTTTGACTTTTGCCTTTTTTTTTGTGCTCCGTTGTTTAAATGCCAGCCGAAGGTGCCAAATCTCTCGGTGCAGACGGAGATGATAGCAGGAATATGAAACTTGTAACGGTGAGTGTTTGTGGTGTCGTGAGCTGTAAACGTCACCTGTCGGGATTTACTTTCTCTCAATAAACAAGAAAACTGGTTTTGTTGGAAAATGCATCTTTTGTCTCTTCATTTTATTTCTATGTTTTGAACGTACACGTTCTACCAAAACAAGTTCCTTCCTGAGGCTATTTTGCAGAGGCACCGTGGCTCCGTCCGGAGCTTAGCACCGCCCAAGGTGATTGTGATTGGTTTAAAGCACGTGTCACACTCAAGATTTAGATCCGGCCCGTATATCAATTTGGGTTCACAATACATTTTGGCCCACCTAGTTGTGTGCCAAACCAAAACACAGGAAAGTGTTTTTTTTTTAAACTGCAATTATCTGACATTCAAAGCAAAATATGTCAGTTTTGCCGACTCCGAGACTCAGAAATCCCCCCAGAAGCAGAGTTTTCATATTCAGGTTGTGAAACAGGTTGTTGTTAAAGAAAAATATCATTGTTTTGCTTGATTTGCTAAATTCTATGATGGCTAAGGAACTCTTTTGATGAATTTTGTAGGGCTTCATGTCAACATAAATGCGACAAAAAGCGTATAAAAATTTCGGAAAAAGCAACAAAATTACAAAATGGCGATTCATGCGAAAGTGATGCGAAGGCGATTCTGAGAAAGCCACAAAAAATGAGGAAAAAAGCTACCGAAATGTTTTAAAAAGTGACACGCTGTAACAAAAGCATGTCAATAAACTCTCCATGTCTGGCCCTTGGTGTGATTCTCTTTTTCCAGTGAGGCCCTTAGGAAAATCGAGTTTGACACCCCTGGTTTAAAGAAATGCCAATAAACCAGAGCAGGTTTTTATCCCATCCCAGAATGCTGTTTGTGACTTTCTTGCTCTAATTCTCTGTTACTCTCTACATTTGTGTGCTTTTAAAACAAAAAGGCCAACATGTATTTGGTGCTTTTCTGTTAGTGTTTGAGTCTTTGTGGGGGAACGTTGAGATGGTAATTCAAAGAGCCACAGCAAAAGCATCGTCCGTTATGAAATAGTTTATATCGATGACGTTACACTTCCTGGATTGTTGCGGTGTCGCCAGAAATTCTGCCGTATGTCTTTTTTCTGCCAGATGTCCGTCCCCTTCCTCTGTCTCTGTGTTGGTGTTCTAACCTCCGGTGGATTTGTGAGGACTATGGTTAACTGCTCCTCAGATCTCTGCAGGGTAAATCCAGACAGCTAGCTAGACTATCTGTCCAATCGGAGTTTTCTGTTGCTCGACTAAAACTTTTTCCCCCATCCCAGAATGCTGCCCAGTGTTGGGCAAGTTACTTTTAAAAAGTAATTAGTTACAGTTTCTAGTTACTTCTTCCAAAAAGTAACTAAATTAGTTACTCAGTTACAAATTATGAAAGTAACTAGTTACTTCAGAAAGTAATTATTGCGTTACTTTCAAGTCAATTTTGAAATGCTCAAATGTGACCCCACCTCCACCCCTCTAACGGAACTTAAAATACATGTGCATGTTCAATTATTTGTGATAAATCTGAATATTATAATGAAATGGACACGTAATACATTATTAACAGAAACAATGAACACAAATCTAAACTATTTTAATGTTGCTGTGGGACAAAGTGAGACTAGCCTCCAATCAAATACCATGTATGTAGATATTCTGTTTATATAGTGGATCGATACAAATAACCCAACACCTCAACAGGCCACAACTGGGCAAAATTAAATTATGCTTGTTAAGCACTATACCAAAAATAAATAACAAATATATACACTCTTTGTAGTGCAAATAACGTAAGTTGCCTGATGTTTATACTTGTGTGCTGGTGTGTGTGTGGGAAGTGGGTGATCAGGGAGAGAGTGATGGCGATTAGCTTCGGAGCGAGTAGTGACTCTATACCAGCGAATGTCAACTGGCGGCCCGCGGGCCACATCCGGCCCGCCAAAGCTTTTAGTCTGGCCCGCAGAATAATCATGAATCGTGATGACGCAATCGTTATGTTCGAGTTCTTCATTCTTGATGATGATGATGCTGGTTGTATTATTTTGCAACATCTTTCATTGCAAACGAGGCATACATGACGAGTGCATAGCCTGCTTATCAGTCCATCATTGAAGCTGGGCTTTTCCACGTCAACTTTTCCCTTCAGCCTCTTTGACGGTGACATGTTTACATGACAACAGCCTTTCTTTCTGCAAGCATTTTCCACCAATCAGGACGCTGCATACTACAACAATGTTTCCATAATCACAGACTTTAACCATCGCTCCTCAGTGAACTGCCTCCTAGTCTGAGATCTTTTTCTAGTTATAGTTATAGAGCCAGTTATCATTATGGAGTTTCCATGTTTTTTAGGAGTTTGGTCACACTAATATATGTAAAAGAAATAGCATTAATTCAGTAAGAAAGTGAAAAAAAAAAAAAAAAGAATAGGTGTATTAGGTATAAATTCATTTTATTTTCTTTTATTTGAAAGTCCGGCCCCTGGAGTGTCTGCTTAGAAAAATTCTGGCCCTTGGAAAAATGTAGTTGACGACCCCTGCTCTATAGAGTCCTAGTGAGAGAACCAAAGAGTCTCCCCTGTTCTTTCTGACCACGGTGGAAAATCTGAACCCTCTCCTTTATTTCATAACGCCATACCTGTCTCTCTCTCTCGTTGACTGACTCTCTTGTGTTGTTTGTTGTGTGTCTGACTATGCGGGATTTCGAACACCCACCCAACTCTACCTCTGATTGGCTTACCATGACATTTTACTCAACTCAAGCCAATCGTCAGCATTAATGCGCTTGTGTCGTGCACTGCCCACTAACCAAGGAAGAACAGTGGAGTCGCGCAAGATGGCGACCGTGCTGGATGACATCTGCTAAGCTCTGCAACACCAGCTGAGTACTTATGCTTCATGATAAGGCCAGTTATTACGCAAATTACTGTTTTTGAAAGACAAACTGACAAGTAAGGGTTAGCTACCAATATAAGAACTTTGACGGACAGAAATAACCCTTTATAGACAACACGTGCAAAAAACGATATACCAAGCTAATAACATGGGACTCGTGGACCACAATGGCAAAGAGAGATGCAAGAAAAGGCATAAAAGGAGGACTGATAATGGATGTGGACCCGGAAGACACCTTTTTAGGTTTCTGTTCGCCTCTTCCAGACTCTCCAATTAATAGTCCAAACCCAAAGAAAGTATGTGCCAACAAGAACGAGGTCTCCAACGCCAACATTCTCAAAGCCATTTTTGAGCTGAAGGAGCGTTTTCCGCCTTTGAACAACGGATAAATAACAACTCTGCAGACATCACTTTGGTAAAAGAAGAGATGAAAGGCCTGGGTTTTCAAGCAAAGGAGGTGGAAGACGAGGTGAAAAGGCTAGATAAGGGCATTGAAGAACTAAAAGAGGAAGGCGAGCGTTACAGCAGAAGATGGAATTTGCGACCTTCCTGAAAAAGTGAACGAAGATGTAAGAGAGGAAGTTATGAAGATACTGAGTCAGATCACACCTGATGATAAAAGCAAGCTCAGATTCTTGATCGATACAGTACACAGAGTTGGGCGCCCCAGAGATGATAAGACACCGCGTCCGATTATTATCCAGTTCAAGATGTGTACCTTCAGGTACAAGATTTGGAAGGACTCGCGCAATGCTGAAGTTATGAAGAATCTGAATCTCGCTCTGAGAGATAATGCAGAATCAAACTGTGCCCCATGGTCGAGCAAGCTCGTAATGACGGAAAGAAGACATGATGGCAAGGACCAGTCGCCTTCATCGATGGGGTGAAATTTGTAAAATCTTCACCCAGTGTAGTCGTCTAGGTATGATAACCAGGCAAGTATGTTTGACAAGTGGACAATTAAATAAGATGACGTTAATAAGGCCTTAAGGTGATGTGTTAGAATCCCACCTTTCTAAAGAGGGTAGACGGATTATTCTGGTTCTTAGAGTGAATAATGTGATTATGTTGTTAAATAATGTATATGGAAATAACATGCTTTGGCAAAAAACATGTTTACCCAACTAGCAGTACAGTTAAAAAAGTCGAAGGACACATACACAGATGCTCATTTAATTATTGGTGGTGATTTAAATGATACAGCAGATGACCAAATGGATAGATTACCAGCAAGAATTTCCCCTAACTCAAACTTTAAACCTACAGTATATCTCATTTGTGTGAACAACTTAATGTTATTGATGTCTGGCGTTATGTGCATCCTCATCAAAAAGAATATACATGGAGCAATGTTAGTGGTTCTCTATCATCTCGAATTGATCTGTGGTTACTATCCTCCTTTACTTTACAATTCGTTTCGGAAACATGACATAGCTACGCCCCTTTTTCAGATCACAAAGTGATAGTCGTCACTTTTGCTAATCCACAAGAACAAACCAGGAAATCTCGTGGTTTCTGGAAACGTAACTGTAATCTATTGAATGATGAAGCCTTTTGTAAGTCAGTGGAAGCTACTGCATGTGACATCTTCACTTGCAATGACCTTAGTAATGTTCAAAAATGGGAGATTTTTTAATTTAAAATCAGAGAAATGGCTATTAAATATAGTAAGGAAATGAAAAAACGTAACACTATCAGAGAACTTGAAACTATGGCAGAACTGAACTCCTTATTAAATAAAGGAACTCTTACTGAAGAGGGAGATTTAAAACTGTCAAGTCTGAAGGAAGAGGTTGACCAATTGTAAAGCAATATGACCAAAGGAGCCTTTATACGCTCTAGAGCAAAATGGTTGGAGGAAGGTGAGAGGAATACAAGCTATTTCTTTGCACTGGAAAAAAGAAATTATAAGAGAAATAATATTAGCCTACTTCTTTAAAAATAGATAACTCTATAAATTCCAATCCGTCTGATATAGCAAATTATACCTCTAGTTTCTATTGTGATATATATAGCTCTCACTATAACCAAACAGAGGATGAGAAATTTATCAGCAAAATTAGAAAATGTATCCCACAAATTTCGAATGAATTTAAATCAGATTGTGACAAACCTTTCTCAAAACCTGAAATTGTTGAAGCTGTAAATAAAATTAAAAAGGTAAATCTCCAGGAATGGATGGTCTTCCTGTTGAATTTTATAGAACTTTTTGGAACATAATTGAAACTCAATTTTTTAACATGTTAAAAGATTGTATTGATAATGAGGATATGACTACAACTATGAAGCAAGGTGTAATAACATTGCTTCCCAAACCAGATAAAGATCATCTTCTGTTAGAAAATCGGAGACCTATAATGTTGCAAAATGTAGATTATAAAATACTTTCACTAATTTTTGCCAGATGTTTAAAAAAAGGCTTAAGTCAAATTATAAATGAAACTCAAACTGGCTTTATGGCTAATCGGCATATAAATTGTAACATTAGGCTGATTCTTGATTTAATAGATTATTCTGAATATGTGGAATCCGACGCTGTGATATTATCGTTGAATTTTTATAAGGCATTTGACACAGTAGAGCACCAATTCTTATTTAGGTCACTTCAATCTTTTGGTTTTGGGGAAAATTTTATCTCCGGTGTTAAAACTCTTTATAAAAACATCCGTAGCTGTGTCATGCTAGCTGAATACCACCCAAAGTTTCTCAGTTTATAGATCAGTCCGCCAAGGCTGCCCTTGTTCTCCATTTCTATTTCTTATTGTTGTTGAAATGCTTTCAACACATATTTTACACTGTAATGATTTACAAGGATTAAGAAATCAAATCAAAATTTCTCAACTAGTAGATGACACAGTTCTTTTTTTAAAGGATAAACAAAAAATTGGAAACTCACTCAAAGAAATATTCCCTTTCTCCTGCATCAGGTTTAAGACTTTATGTCTGTTTAACACTGATGAACCTCTTATGTGTGACATACCAGTGAAAACTATTATTAAATACTTGGAATTCATAACTCTAAAGATCTGTCCATGTAAGGTAGAGTTCTTCTGAGTAAAGCGGACGGTATCTCTAGATTTATTTACCCTATCCAATCTCTGTTTATCCATCAATCCCTCTGTAAAGAAATAAATAACATTTTAATTAATTTTATTTGGAAAAACAAATGCCATTGTTTAAAAAAGGAGATTTTAGCAACCCAGAGAAATGCAGGTGGCATTGAAATAATAGACTTCATGGATGAACAATACCTTTAGAAGTAAATGGATAAAACAATGTTCAAAAGTTCCAGAATCCCTTTGGTACTTTATTGCACAGACCATTGTGGAAAAATGGGAGGCCTTCAATTTAAATTACAATGCAGGTATAATGAAATTACGTTATCGCAAAAGTTATCTAAATTTCATCAACAGGTGCTTAACACTGCAAAATTATGTTTTATACACAACTTTTCTCCACACAGAACTATGAATGAGTTCATAACCAGAAAGAATAAGTCTTTATATCTACAACATTGGGTTGACAGGAATATAATTTTTCTTGCAGACTTACAAAATGATGAAGCTCAACTTCTTAGTTATGAGGAATTTCTTAGATCTAAAATCTTTCCTATCACCCACAACGAATACCAAATGGTAATAAATGCTATACCTAGTGGAATTCTTCAACTAATGAAAGGTCACTTTGAGAGACAAGAATTGCAAGAATTGGATCTGATCTTCTTTGTTAATGGAATAAATATTAAATGTACAAATAAACATTTAAGGAATTACTTGCAGCAAAAGGAAAATCACTCCACGGGGGAAATTTGTTTGGAACTCTATATATTCTAACATTCACTGGGAATCAACATACAAATTTTTTATCCCCAATAAACTGAATAAATTACATTTTAATATACTGCATAATATTTATCCTATAAACAAATTTGTTTCAAGATTTGCAGCTGTGGATAATAAACGTGAATTTAGTAAAATTCTATTATAAACTATTATACATCTATTCTGGGAGTGTCAGTATTCTGTGGTGTTCTGTGGTGAAAAAAGTTGTAAACTATTTAAATATTCAACAGAACCATGGAAGCAAAAGATGTTATTCTTAATTATGATAACAAAAACAAAATAATTCACAGAATTGTCAACTTATTCATTCTACGAGGGAAATTTCATATCCATAAAGCGAAATTTTCTAAATCTCGGCCAGTTTTTACTCACTTCAGAATTGAATTTCGGAACTTTTTTGAGTCTATCCAAATTATTAATAATAAGAAAACTATTTATATAGCTGATCTACTGCAAGATTCTTTCAGGGAAATGTGATTATATAGCCTTCATTCCTTTTCATATTGCCTTTATATTGTTTTCTATGTAGTTTTGTTTTCTCTTTTTCTCATTATGTATTAAGTACCCATTTAAATTTGTCTATCTATCTATATCTATATCTATATATATATATTAATTTTATTGCTATTTATCTTTTGCTTTATCAAATAAGGTTGTGATTTTCCCTGGATGGCAATGATTATCTCTGTATATGATGCCAAATTGTTCAGATATTGTATAACATGTTTGTAAAGTTTTGCAAAAAATAAATAAAAAAACAAGGAAGAACAGTAAAAAAAAAGTCTTTGCCTCTGGGCTCGGAGATCTAGTTGGTCAGATAAAAAAAAACAGCTTCCATTATAATAACGCGATGCATTTTTTGGCAGTAGAGGTAACGGCGTTATTAAGATGGGAAGAGTAATCAATTAGATTACTGGTTACTGAAAAAAAGTAACGCTGTTAGTAACACCGTTATTTATAACACTGTTATTACCATCACTGGTTTGGACTAGCCAGACCTTCCTCTGCAGCGCGATGGAGGAAGGTCTGGCAAAGCGAGACTACATTCCGCGCCACCCACCATTACAAGTAAATTCCTAACCTGTCAGAAACACTAGTTAAAACATTGAGCTAACAAAGCAGGTTCACACGTACAGTTGCTAAATATATCCATTCAAAATGTGTCTTTTTCAGCAGATATCTTGGTTACAACATGGTTGAGCTATCAAAGCAGTTTGGTGTTTATATGTGCAGTATTTCTTCAAAACAAATCACGTTAAGTAAGCTGGATGACTAAACGAGGATAGACATACTCTGTCTGTTGCTTTTAGTCATTCAATTTGAATATGACATACAGTACAGGCCAAACGTTTGGACACACCTTCTCATTCAATGCGTTTCCTTTTTATTTTGATGACTATTTACATTGTAGATTCTCACTGAAGGCATCAAAACTATGAATGAACACATATGGAATTATGTACTTAACAAAAAAGTGTGAAATAACTGAAAACATGTCTTATATTTTAGATTCCTCAAAGTAGCCACCCTTTGCTTTTTTATTAATAAGGGAAATAATTCCACTAATGAACCCTGACAAAGCACACCTGTGAAGGTAAAACCATTTCAGGTGACTACCTCATGAAGCTCATTGAGAGAACACCAAGGGTTTGCAGAGTTATCAAAAAAAGCAAAGGGTGGCTACTTTGAAGAATCTAAAATATAAGACATGTTTTCAGTTATTTCACACTTTTTTGTTAAGTACATAATTCCATATGTACAATGTAAATAGTCATGAAAATAAAGAAACACATTGAATGAGATGGTGTGTCCAAACTTTTGGCCTGTACTGTACTTTGTTGGAAATCGTTGTGTAATCACGACAGGTAAGCTTAGGGGCCTCGGCCTTTAGCTGCAGCACTGACTACGTTTACCCTTATTCCAAAAAAGAATATTGTACTAATGCAAAAATAAGATTTTTTCCCAGCGGTGGAGGACATGTTGGAGCGTGTGAACACAGCGTCCCTCATTCATTCCTTCAACCAGCTTCTTGAAAACTTCGCCTCATATCCTAAAACGTGTTGATTTCCAAGTCTTTATAACGTTAAAAGTAGCGGTGTTTCTCCTCATTGGGGCCCTGTTTACACATACATGGTTATTCTGATAAACGGAGACATTTCCTTTCGTTTGTGCCCTTCGTTTACACGCAAACGGAGAATTTGCCACTGAAAACAAGTCTTTTTAAAACCTCCGGGCCCGAGTGGAGATTTTGGAAATCTTCGTTTAAACGTTTGCAAGTAAACTGAGACAAACGGAGGTTTAGGCATAGACAGTATATAATGGACCAATAGACCCCGTTGCTCTGGACGGAGACCAGTGAAGGATATTAGAAGCACTTTTCCGGTGATGGCCAGCTTTACTGAGCAGCCTCCAACTGAGAGAATGTGACGTGAGCAACGTGTCTGAAAGTTGGAAGTCTTCTAGTGGCTGCGCTAAGAGAAATCTCAATCATTCCCAGTCTTACAGATACGGAGAGTGTAGGTATACGTAAGGAGATAACATAGGCACAGGCTAATTATTGCTAACTAAAATGCTAGTTAAAATTAGTAATTAAACCTAAACAGTTCATGTAAGTCGAAACTGCCTGCAAGCTTATCCTGTACTATGCAGTAATTCCCCTACTATGTGACACAATCGTTAGCCTATTTTTATAAAACCGTCTGCTACGGAGCCATAACGTGAGGTACAAGGTAATGGAGCCTTTTATACATTGTCGTGTTTCTTTAGAAATAAACAATGGACAACTAAGTCTTTAAACGCTTCAGATGTAAAGTTATTTGCAGTCAAGTGACGTAAAAAAAAATGGCGATCAGTGGAATGCTAACAGGAGGTGATGGCTTTGTAGCAACAAAATGGCGCCATAGATGGCTCGAGTTCTGAAGCAAAGCTTACCCGCTTGGGTTTAGGCAGTCGAGCGAGAGAAAGAGGAAGTGAGTCGTTTCAGTTGTTGTTATTTTCTGGGATTCTGATTGGCTAACGTGGGCTCGAGCTTCTCGTTACACTGCCACCTACAGGTTTGGCATGCTCTTGACGGCATTGACAGCATATATACACGGGTACATGTAAAAGAACACTTTTCTGAAAATGTAGACGTTCTAAATGTCCGTTTATGAAAATAGCCGGCCACATGTAAACGTAGTCTGGCTCTACAGCCCTTCAAACGCACAGAGCTGAACATAAACCATAAACGTGCAAGAGGCCGTAAACTGCAGTACAAACCCCGATCAAGACGCATATTCTGAATGTGCTGTATATATGTCAAAAGAATGCTTCTAAAACCTGAATATCACACAAACGTCTTAATCTGAAAATACTATATTCAGAAAAAGGCCATATTCCGAATATCCAACCAGAATATGCTGTTTACATGACCTGTAATTTTTTTCTAATAATTGTCATATTCAGAATAATAGTGGAATATCACTGTCCAAGCGAGGTGAGATGATACCAAAAGGTCATGTGAAAACCTGCAGACTACTGATAGGTCAGAGAGAATCGTCACTAATCACAGCATCGTCACTGCTAGTGACTGTCCTGAACAAACCCACCATTTTTAAATAGTTTAGCCTGAGGTGTTTTTTTTTGTTGTTTCCTCCAGCTTCTTTAGAAACTGAATTTGTCTTCTGCCAACAGCCACATGCCGAGAATCAAAAACACACCTATGTTCTGTGTGCGTGGTCACGGCATTTTCCTGCGCCGCCGCTATGACAAACTGCTTGTTTTTTCAAATTCCATTCCTTATTTTATTATAATAAATTAAGGAATAATAATAATTATAATATTCAAATTATATTTGAATATCATATGCTGAAATTCATCCTATTATTAATATTTACGATATTACACCGGCTTATGGATCGCCAATGCCACTATCAGCATGTGGCTGTTGTTACACGTTCTGTCCACCAGAGGGACTTCTGACATTACAATACAAATAATTGGAAACACGCGATCGCTTTCTTATTAACAATAAAACAGCGGGACAAAACAAATTACTTTAATTTGTTAACTTTAATGTACCTTGGATCAAGCTCGCGAATAAAATCTTTAAATCCAGATCCCTGCATGATGTCTAATAACTTTACAGATGAACCGTGTCAGTTTGTCCGTTATCGTCTGGTGGACAGCTGGTAAGCCCCGTGATAAGGAGAAAGGCAGAAAAGAAGTAATTCTTGCCTGTTTTAGCGGCGGTTCCTCAGACAGATCGCCTAGCTTGTCTGGGTGTAACGTTGTTAGGTGTGCCCTCAGGTCGCTCTCCACCATTTGTGATAGTATCAAAGAATTTCTAGTGATGATGATACCGCGTGGATGTATTAAGGCAACGTAAGATTCAAAAACTTTATTGTTCATCAGACAAAACAAAAGCATTTTATTTTCACATGCGTTGTAGGCCAAGGCGGCGAGAAAGACAAGATTGTATATAAAAAAAACACACAAAAAAAATAGTAATCTTAGCATTCGAATAGTATTGATTTTTTAAACATTCAAATGATATTCGAATTTCGGAATTCGTTCCAACAGCCAATAGAGAAGTCAGCTGGTAAAGTCAGGTATAACCTATAGAAATGAAAATATCCATAATCTTTTTTAGTTTTATGTTACAAACAGCTGGTCCAAATGGAAGAGTTTCAGATGGAGCCTCAACGAGCGCCTGAAAGCACGGCAACGTTATATGGTGGATCGAGACAGAGAGTGACTGAAGAGAGAGAGAGCGCCCAGCGGAATTAGAACAAAGCAGTAAATCGGGCAAGTAAAACATGTTTTTCGCCAATTCTAAATTAAAAACTATTGAAAGAAAACTAAACATATCTTTGTAATAATGAGACAGCAGTAGGATAGGTGCAGATTAAAATGTTAAATCCGGTGACTTTTCTCTTTAAGAAAAAACAAATGAATATAATCATCCTCTTAACTGTTCTGTTCCACTGTCACACACACATTTACAGGTGATATGTTCACTTTATTAGCAGTGAAAATGAATGGAAACATCTTCTCAGTAAAGGTGTGTGTGAAGGTGTGTATGTTAGTATCAGCATCAGAGAACGAAAGCTTTCCTCTGTTCCAGTCCAGAGTCACTCTGATCCTCTGGAGCTGCTTCTGCACTATGACATCAGTGCGTGGAGCTGGTGGTGACCACGCTGATTAGTCACCTTTTGAGAACCCTATTGTCCATAATCCAGACCGTATGCCTCCCTTCCTCTGGAGAGACTCTGCTAACACGCCGATTGACCAGACTGTACTGTCTCCAACCTCGACATCCCAGCTGTGAGTCCCTGAGTTAAAGCCCTCAGAGCCCAGGACAGAGAAGAGTGATCCAAGCCTCTCTGAATTATCAGGAAGTAGCTGTCTATTACCTACTCTCACACTGGTCAAATCTTCAGACAAGATGAGTTCTGGATGAGCAGTGTTTGGGTCCAGAATCACAGGAGTGTAGGAGACCATGTCCTTCATCTTGTTCCAGATGTTGAAGCTTAGGTTGCCCAGATGTTTGGCCTCGTCTATCAGAGCTCCTGAGAGCAGCTGTAGATCATCCAGCAGGGGGCGCTGCTGGACTCTTTCCACTGCAGCCTTGTAGTTGATCAGGAATGAGATGTCTTTGGCTCTCAGCTGCTCCTCTGTGGCTCTGACTGTGTCTGAAAGAGCTGCCATCACTCTGCTCAGAGCCTCCATCTTCTCTTTCATCCTCTGACTCTTCTGCTCCTCATCCTTCCTCAGTGCAGCCAACCTGGCCTCCTTTTCCTCTTCTAGAAACTGGTGAAGCTTCTTAAACTGATCCTTAATCTGCGTCTCTGTGCGTTGCGCCTGGAGCTTTATGTGTTTTGCTGTCTGATTAAACTTCCCTTTAACTTGTTCAATCAAAACCCTTTAACTTCTTCTTTAAGGGCTCCACAGTTTCCAGAGCTCCTTCCTGGGTTGTTGTGCAGCTTCATCAACGGGTCTGAATATGTGGTTGGTGTGTGTTTCTGAATCTCTACAGATGACACACACTGGCTGCTGATGGTCCAGACAGAAGAGTTTGAGTTTCTCAGAGTGTAGACAGCAGAGAGCCTCTGAAGCTCTCTGATCTCTCTCCAGTAAGAAGGCCTCACACAGGTTCTTCAACACCAGGTTACAAGGTGGTTTTGAATTTGAAGATGTCGTCTTACAGACTGGACACTCTCGAGCTTGTTTCTGTCTCCACCACTGCTGCAGACAGTCTTTACAGAAGCTGTGGCTACATGACAGAAGAACAGGATTTTTAAAGACATCACGACAGACCGGACAGCAGAGATCCTCCTCTGATCTGCAAGCCATTTGGTCTCTGAGTGAAACTGAAAACACAGCAGACAGAAAGTTCAGTCAATCATGGTGCACATTTAGATTTGTGTCCTTTTTTATTTATTATTTTGGATAAAAGGTCCCATGGCATGAAAATTTCACTTTATGAGGTTTTTTAACATTAATATGAGTTCCCCCAGCCTGCCTATGGCCCCCCAGTGGCTAGAAATGGCGATGGGTGTAAACCGAGCCCTGGGTATCCTGCTCTGCCTTTGAGAAAATGAAAGCTCAGATGGGCCGATCTGGAATCTTCTCCTTATGAGGTCATAAGCAGCAAGGTTACCTCCCCTTTCTCTGCTTTGCCCGCCCAGAGAATTTGGTCCACCCATGAGAGAGAGAGAGACATCATGGCTTTCAACAAGCAACGTGGCAGTTGGTCAAGGCCACACCCCCACCTTCCACCTTGCCCCCCCTCTCTCCTCCTCAATAGCTACAGACACAGAAATGGCACATCCTAATGCCCGGGACACATTAAGCCAATTATCGGCCGTTAGACAGTCTGCGGAGGTCAGTGACTCTAATCTGTTTGTTGTGTCCCGTGCCGTCGTCAGGCTGGGGGGCTCTCGGCGTTCATTTTGGCCGCCCTGACATGTTCAGTCGCAGCCAGGGCAGTCGGGACTCACCCGGAAATGGCAAGCGGAATGAGGAGACTAGAGTCTCTCAAAATCTGACGAAAATCTTTTAAACTGATCTTTGTTGAGCTGAAATTAAGACAGATTCAGCAAATCGATGGCCTATTTCTTGCTTAAAATGTTTTCAGAAACATGTTTCAGTGAACTATTTTAGTACAATATGTGAAAGTCTTTGAATGGCTTTGAATTTCCGGAGAAAACAAACCCATGTGACGCGTCCAATCAGCTGCCGGTTTTCATTTCTTGAGCAACAATACAGAGTAGCACCGCATGCGGCTATGAAGACGTATAATGTTTGTCAAGTTGGTGTCGCGTTTTGTCGCGTTGTGTCCCGAGGCAGTTTTTTGGACCTCGGGATGCGACTGATCATTTCCACTGGCTTTTCTGTCGAGGGTTGGCCGTCTGGTTGGTGTGTAACCACTTTAAGCAAAGCTCATTGTGGGACTGGCTCTAGTGGCTGTAATTCTGCACTAAGGCTGAATTTCGGGAAAGAGACTTAAGATACAGTATTAGGGGACCACTAAGGTCTATATAAAAGAGACTTCAGATACAGTATTAGGGGACCACTAAGGTCTATATAAAAGATACTTCAGATACAGTATTAGGGGACCACTAAGGCCTATATAAAAGAGACTTCAGATACAGTATTAGGGGACCACTAAGGTCTATATAAAAGAGACTTCAGATACAGTATTAGGGGACCACTAAGGTCTATATAAAAGAGACTTCAGATACAGTATTAGGGGACCACTAAGGTTTATATAAAAGAGACTTCAGATACAGTATTAGGGGACCACTAAGGTCTATATAAAAGAGACTTCAGATACAGTATTAGGGGACCACTGAGGTCTATATACAGTACAGGCCAAAAGTTTGGACACACCTTCTCATTCAATGCCAAGAAGGAGAGTTATGGAGTGCTGCGCCAGATGATCTGGCCTCCACAGTCACCGGACCTGAACCCAATCCAGATGGTTTGGGGTGAGCTGGACCGCAGAGTGAAGGCAAAAGGGCCAACAAGTGCTAAGCATCTCTGGGAACTCCTTCAAGACTGTTGGAAAACCATTTCAGGTGACTACCTCATGAAGCTCATTGAGAGAACACCAAGGGTTTGCAGCGCTATCAAAAAAGCAAAGGGTGGCTACTTTGAAGAATCTAAAATATAAGACATGTTTTCAGTTATTTCACACTTTTTTGTTAAGTAAATAATTCCATATGTGTTCATTCATAGTTTTAATGCCTTCAGTGAGAATCTACAATGTAAATAGTCATGAAAATAAAGAAAATGCATTGAATGAGAAGGTGTGTCCAAACTTTTGGCCTGTACTGTAAAAGCATCCAAAGAGCACCATGTCATGGGACGTCTAAAAGTTCAGTTACATTTTATGCCATTTTTAGTTTATATTGTTAGAATATTTTAAATGTATGTGTATATATATATATATATATATATACACATATACATACATACATATAGGCGTACGCACAAAACGGGGCTGAAAATGTGCATACACCACTTCCCACGCAAAGGTTGTGATTTATAAAAAACGAACTTGACGGGAGAATGTGCGGTCCTCCACGCAAACTCTGACCCATGCGTACACACATTTTGGAGACAAAATAGGAATTGGCGACGCAGATGGTGAGGTGGTGAACTGAAGTCAGACTGCAGAAAGTACATGTGGTAATAACGATTATGCTACTATGTATTAATGCCTCAAGCACATTTCTTCACACCATATCATGAAGATTGTACTGAGTGATAATTGTTCTGAGTGATAACATAACACAACACCTCCAACTCAAATCTTAAATCAAAACTCATTCTTAATATTTAATCGGCGCTGTCTCGCCGTCACATTGTCCGTTACGGAGCGCAGGAGGAGGAGATGGTCAGACTGCATGGAATATAGCATAAAATACCCTACCATTAGATAACTGCACAACACAGTGTAAATAACTAAATATCTGTCTTTATAACTGTGCATATATCATCAAATGTCAAAGTCTGGAAATACAGCCGTTTAGCTCTCGCGCAATCGTTACGCTCTATGTCCTTGTTATTAGTCCGAACTTTAATACTGTTTGTGACAAAACCTGTATGAAGAAAAGTGCGTTTGCCTATTACATTTCGATTTCAGTTAAAACATATAAATACTGCGGTGACCCCGTGCGTAATGCTGCAGGATGGCCCTGCTGGCCCTTCAGGAGGACAGCAATGGAAGAATCAGGAGAAAAAGAGACTTCAGGGACCATGACGATGACTATATTAAATTCCTTAATATAGCTGTAATAGTAATATAGCTGCGCTCTTGGATCTATGTACTGAATTGGGTCCAGTAGAGAGGGCAACGCGCCAGAACCGGTCCATCCCGGTCCAAATACAGGTCCTCGCCACTCTGGGTGAAACCTGCTGTTTCCAGAGGGAAATGTCAGACAGCTAAGTGTTTTTTTACATAAATATAATATCTT
This sequence comes from Perca schrenkii, assembly GCA_025617405.1. Lineage (NCBI taxonomy): Eukaryota > Metazoa > Chordata > Actinopteri > Perciformes > Percidae > Perca > Perca schrenkii. The sequence goes on along the minus strand of CM046790.1, from coordinate 40,291,062 downwards.
CAACTTCATCACTGATTTTTGCTGTGCACATGCGTATTAGTGTCGTCTTTGATCGGCTACACATGCCATCATTGTTAAAGTGACACCTGAATCATTTTTTTTCCTTTGCTGTTTGTTTACTGTTACTTTTGATATTGTCATTGTTAGTGTTGTTATTGGAATATTTCCATTGGTACTGTTGCAATATCTGTTCGTTACATATATTGTTCCTGTTTTATACATTTTAACCAGTGCTAATTTAAATAAAATCAATGAATTTAAATGGATGAATAAACAAACATGTTGCCCAATTGTTATTTTCTTTATTTATTATATTTGCAATGAACAGTTATTTACCTTTACATCATTAAAACTGGGTGTCTCAACTGTACCATGGTACTGTCCTCAACGTGGTACAGTTGAGGAAAATATAAACTACTTATGGGTATTATTTATTGATAATATGCTAATGAAATGTCATGTGGAAAAGCACTTATTTTCAGTATCTATTTTTGTGTGAAAAATCAAAACGCAAAAAGTGTCTCAACTGTACTCAGTATACCCTACATATATGTGGCTCTGGCAATTAAACTGTAAGATGTTTAACTCAGTTATTAGCCTACATGCAACCAAAATAAGAGAAACCTTCAAGTAAAATAAATAAGTTTGTTGTGTACTTACAGAATGAGCCAGTCAGTTCTCCAGTCCGTGAATCCGGTCCAGGTTTCTGCTGGGTTTTCTGGCCGAATGGCGGGTTACCTGAAGCAGCTGAGGAGTCGATATGAAGCGGTCCGGGAGTTTGTAGTGCGGGGACTCGGTGAACAGATCTCACTGGTCGGATGGATCAACAGTCTGAAATGGATTCTACGTTTTTCTACCGCGCAACTGAGCGTATAACTCCTGCAGGTGCTCTACTGCTACTCTTTCATTCCTTCCTCAGCTCCACTTCTTCCTTCTTTGAGGTTTTTTGTCAGTTGGCACACAACGATTTGGTGCTGTACCGCCACCAACTGGTATGGAGGTGGATTAGAATAAAAAATGTGCCCCTTTATAACAACTGTATGGGTGGAATGTTTTTTATAACCCACCGGTTTAAATTATTTTAAAGATTAAAGGTGCATACTGTAGACCTACAAGATATGTTGGTATGGTAGAGATATGTTGGTATGAAAACCTGCATTTTAAATTAAACCAAGTACCATGTATCAGAAATACATGTCTGGTATTTGCAGACAGCTTCAAAATCAGTTGGAAATTCAATGAGAAATATGATTTTAATTGTGGATTTTAATTGTTCTTCGATACACACACATGCATTAGGAGGCGTGGTATGTCCGCCCCAAAATTAGATTAGATTAGTTTAAACTTCGTTGTCATTGCACAAGTAAGGACAACCAGTACAACGAAATGCAGTTTTTACATCTAACCAGTAGTGCACTCAATAAAGTGCTTTTCCTTTATAGCTTAAAAAAGACATAAAACACAGAATGCAGTATGATCATGTTAGTCTATTATTAAAGTGCATTAGCAAATAAAGTGCATAGAGCTCTGAGAAATCAGACAGTCCATAGTCCATATAATAGTAGAGGCAGAATGCAGTGTGATCATACTGTATATAGTGCATTGTTGAGGTGTATTAGTAAAGTGCATAGTGGCCGCGTTGATGTATTGCTCCAATGAATAGCAGCTGTCAATGTGGTATCTGTGTGTATATGCTACCTATAGGTTTACACAGATTTTTGTTGAGAAAGTTCCTAAGAAAAGTCTTCGTCTGATTCATGACCTGTTCTTAATCAGCAGAATTGTTCGCAGGTGTGTTCTTAGAACGATGAATTTTATTAGATTACAAAGGGACTGTTTTTATATTATATTCATGACATTGTAGAAATTAATATGTGTAGAATATAAAATGTCATACAAAGGTATAAAATGATGCTTAAGTAAAATGATAAATCTTAAAATCTTAAAAAAGTGTTGTCTATCATTTCTTCAGATAGAAATATTTTAAACTTCTTAAAGAATTGAAACTATTAACTGAAGCAAAAAACAAGCATTTGTAGTTGGTAAACAACTATTCACGTACATACAGACTCAATATGTGTTTGACTTCCTGTAAATAATATTAGCAACAGAGATCAATATTAGAGCAGATATGTAACAGATGATAATATCAGAGATAAAGGTCCAGTGATGAATATTAGAGCATATATGTAACAGATGATAATATCAGAGATAAAGGTCCAGTAATGTAATATTAGAGCAGATATGTTACAGATGATAATATCAGAGATAAAGGTCCAGTAATGTAATATTAGAACAGATATGTTACAGATGATAATATCAGACAGCCCAGCCTCGTTCCTCTGGACGTCTCAGCTACACTACGACGTCTGGAGGCTGAAACACAAAGCAGAGTTCAAACAGCAGAAAAAGGTTGTAAGGCAAGGCAGCTTTATTTCTACAGCACGTTTAAGCAACACGGCAATTCAAAGTGCTTTACGTAAAGCATTAAAGAGCACTTAAAAATATAAAACAAATACAATACAATAATAACAGTTACAGTGCAGTATAAGAAATAAACAATTATTTAAAGAGAGGCAGCATCAAAAAGAAAGCCTTGATGTAAAAGAACAGAGTTGCAGCAGACCTACAGTTTTCTGGGAGTTTGTTCCAGATATGTGGAGCATAGAAACTGAACGCTGCTTCTCCCTGTTTAGTTCTGACTCTGGGGACTGAAGCAGACCGTTCTGTTGTCCTCGGGTCAAATTTGACCCATTTTCAAAAAGTCTTTATATCACAAATTTGGGTTTTCTTTCAACCAAATTTTGAAAGAAAAATGACGTGCATGGCTCCAACAACAGTCTTCACAAGTAAAATAAATGATCAGTTCACTACTTTCTTTGAATTTGGGTGTTTTATTCAATTTTATGGCATTTAAAAAAAAAAAGAAATCATGAAAGAACGATAAAAAAAAGTGACAAAAATGTCGTAAAAGATGCCCAAATTCTGACCCAGAAAAACAAAAAGTTGCTTGGTCGACGAGAAGCCATCACGAGGGTTAAATGTATAGGGAGCAAACATTTTTGGAAAAATCTTTCAAAACGTCAAAAACATTTGCTTGGTCGACGGGGTTAGTGTAGCAGCAGATCAGAAATGTAATTCGGCCCTAAACCTTTTAGTGATTTAAAAACCAGCAGAAGAATTTTGAAATCAAATCTTTGAGGCACTGGAAGCCAGTGTAAAGACTTCAGAACTGGAGTGATGTGATCCACTTTCTTGGTCTTAGTGAGGACTCGAGCAGCAGCGTTCTGAATCAGCTGCAGCTGTCTGAGTGATTTTTTTTAGGGAGACCTGTAAAGACACCGTTCGAGTAGTCCAGTCTACTGAAGATAAAAGCATGGACAAGTTCTTCCAAATCCTGCTGAGACATAAGTCCTTTAACCCTTGATATATTCTTCAGGTGATGATAGGCTGACTTTGTGATTGGGATAATGTGGCTGTTGAAATTCAGGTCTGAGTCCATGACTACACCAAGATTTCTGGCTTTGTCTGTTGTTTTTAACATTGCTGTTTAAAGCTGAGCGCTGATTTTAAATGGTCCCTCTTTGGCTCCAAAAACAACCACCTCAGTTTTTTTCTTTAATTTAAGATTTCATTTAACAAATCAGAGTTCAAACAGCAGAAAAAGCAGCAGACAGCCACAGTGGCTCAAAGTCCTGCAGACTTCCTTCAGTAGTGGAGCTACAAGTCTAAAGTTTTTGTCCTGAGCGGGGCGCTAGAGGAAAGGTAATGGGGATCCATGATAGTAGTGATAGTTTTAATTCAATTTAGTTTGAGTTCGTTTTCAGAGTGTTTGGCAGTTGTAGTTTAGTTTAAGTTTTTAGAAAGGTTTAGTTTTTATATATTTAGTTGTAGTTAGTTTTTGTCAGGGCAAGGTATAATGTTCTCAGAAGTATGTATCTACATGTTGGAGAACAGCCACAATGTTTAATCTTTAAACTACTTTAGTGTCCGATGTGAAGCAGTCACAGCACAGCGACATCTCAGGTAAAGTCCAGGGTTTTAATATAAGAAATAATAATATTAATGCTAAGACACAGCACCCGAGCAGTTTGGGCAGCACTTAAGCCAAATGAATAGAATCAGAAAGGGTTTTATTGCCAAGTACGTTTTTTGACACATACAAGGAATTTGTTTTGGTGTTGTTGGTGCACATCACACATTCTCTAAATATAATATTAAACAATATAAGTATAGGTATAAACAATATAAGTATATGTACACAGTATGTATTAAATTAAAAATAAAGATAGAAATAAAATAAAATAGATAAATAAAGAGCAAAGAGCATTACAGCAGAGAGAACAGTGGCATGAAGAGCCAGGTGGAGAGTCACGGTGGTTTCCGGGCCTTGTTAATAAGGCTAGTGGCGGAGGGGAAAAAGCTGTTCATGTGGCGTAAGGTTTTGGTCCTGATGGACCTCAGCCTCCTGCCAGAGGGGAGGGGCTCCGGGGTGGGAGGGGTCAGCCACAATCTTTCCAGCACGCTTCAAAGTCCTGGTGGCGTAAAGGTCCTGGAGCGGCGGCAGATTGCAGCCAATCACCTTCTCAGCTGACCGAATGACACGCTGCAGTCTGCCCTTGTCCTTGGCAGTGGCAGCAGCGTACCAGATGGTGATGGAGGATGTGAGGATGGACTCAATGATGGCTGTGTTGAAGTGCACCATCATTGTCTTTGGCAGGTTGAATTTCTTCAGCAGGAAGTACATCCTCTGTTGTGCTTTCTTGACGAGGGAGCTGATGTTCAGCTCCCACTTGAGGTCCTGGGAGATTGTAGTTCCCAGGAAGCGGAAAGACTCCACAGTGTCAATTGTGGAGCCACAGAGGGTGATGGGGGCAGGTGGGGCTGGGTTCTTCCTGAAGTCCACAACCATCTCCACTGTCTTTAGAGCGTTGAGATCTAAATTGTTTTGGTTGCACCACTTCACCAGGTGGTCAGCCTCCGACCTGTAAGCGGACTCGTCTCCATCAGAGTCTGAGTCCGATGAGGGAGGTGTCGTCCGCGAACTTCAGAAGCTTGACAGACTGATGACTGGAGGTGCAGTTGTTGGTGTAGAGGGAGAAGAGCAGAGGCGAAAGAACACAGCCCTGAGGGGATCCAGTGCTGATGGTCTGTGAGTTGGAGACGTGTTTCCCCAGCTTGACTTGCTGCTTCCTGTCAGACAGAAACTCAGTGATCCACCTGCAGGTGGAGTCAGGCACACCAAGCTGGGAGAGCTTCTCCTGGAGCAGAGCCGGGATGATGGTGTTAAAGGCAGAGCTGAAGTCCAAAAACAGGATCCTGGCGTAGGTTCCTGCAGAGTCCAGGTGCAGGAGGATGTAGTGGAGGGCCAGGTTGACTGCATCATCTACAGACCTATTGTCTCTGTAGGCAAACTGCAGGGGGTCCAGGAGGGTGTCGGTGATGGCTTTGAGGTGTGAAAGCACAAGGCGCTCAAAGGACTTCATAACCACAGCGGTCAGGGTGACGGGCAAGGAAGTCATTAAGTCCTGTGGTCCTTGGCTTCTTGGGGACAGGGATGATGGTTGAGGTCTTGAAGCAGGCTGGCACGTGACATGTCTCCAGTGAGGTGTTAAAAATATCTGTGAACACTGGAGACAGCTGGTCAGCACAGTGCTTCAAGCTTGATGGGGAGACAGCATCTGGTCCAGCAGCTTTCCTGGGATTCTGTCTCCTAAAGAGTCTGTTGACGTCCCTCTCGTGGATGGAGAGAGTCGTCACTGAGGTGGGTAGGGGGGTGGAGGTGGAGACCTTTAAGGAGGGCATTGGTGGGGGGGCCCAGGGCCCTGCTGAGGTGGGGCAGGTGGAGGTGATGCACAGTGGCTGTAGCTGTAGGGAGGTGTCGTGTAGGATGGTGTCACCTTTTGTCTTTCAAATCGACAGTAGAACTCGTTCAGGTCGTTGGATAGGTGTCGGTCATCGAAGGAGTGGGGGGTTTTAGGCTTGTAGTTGGTGATCTGCCTCTGAAGTCCTTTCCAGACAGTTGCAGAGTCATTAGCTGAGAACTGGTTTTGGAGTTTCTCAGAGTACCGTCGTTTAGCCTCCTTCACCGCCTTGCTAAACTTGTACTTTGATTCTTTAAATCTGTCTTTGTCCCCACTCCTGAACGAGTCTTCCTTAGCCAGTTGTTTTCACACAGCAAGAAAACAACTTCAAGTGCTTCGTCCAAATCTTGGTTGATTCTACTAACAAAAGAATGGATGATATGATTAAAGAGGTCCATGACCTTAAGATCAGTTTGCAGTTTTCACAAAAAGAAGTGGAAGACCTACATGAGACTTGCAGGGAGTTAAAGAAGGAAAACAAGGACGCACGAGCAGACATCACTACAGTGTGTAAATCAGCCTTAACAATGACTGGAAAAGCAGACTACATAGAGGGTCAATCAAAACGGAACAATATAGTTATAGAAGGCATTCCTGAGTCCCCACGTGAGAGCTGGGAGGAATCTGAGGAAAAGGTTCGGGAGATGATTGCGGTAAAGTTACAGATGAATGAAAAGAGGATAGAGGTGGAACGAGCCCACAGGATGGGAACCAATTCAGGTGACAAACCCAGGGCTATAGTGGTGAAATTCTTAAGACTTAAGGACAAGATGGCCATTCTGAATAGAGGACATAAACTGAAAGGAACTAACATCTTCCTAAATGAACACTACACGGAGGCCGTACGCCAGAAGCGGAAAGATCTGATCCCTGCCATGAAGGTTGAAAGAGGTAAAGGGAACATCGCATACATCCGCTATGACAGACTCATTGTACATCCTCCCTCACAAAAGGCTAAGATATAAGAAAGAGCCAAGCCTGCGGGTTCTTAACTCTTAATTTTACACTGCATGCACACACATACACATACACACATAAGTATACACCATAGACTACTGTGACTGATTTATGAATAGCATTGCTTTTTGTTTTGTGTGTCTTTATCTATGTAATGTCGACATCTTATAAACTTCCTAGGAAAGGGCTAAAAATAGCCCATCTCAATATATGTAGCCTTAGAAATAAAATTCAGGACATGGACAATTTGTTAAAATCAGATAACATTCATATTATGGCCATTTCTGAGACCCATCTAGACGACTCATTTGATGATGCTGTAGTAGAAATACATGGATATAACATTTATAGAAGAGACCGGGACACCTATGGGGGAGGAGTAGCGATATATATTCAGAGTCACATTCCTGTTAAACTCAGAGAGGACTTAATGTCAAACGTAGTAGAAATGTTCTGGCTGCAGGTTCACCTGCCTCATTTAAAACCTATGCTGGTGGGATGTTGTTATAGGCCACCAAGTTCTAAGAGTCAGTATTTGGATAATTTGTGTGAAATTATTGAAAGAGTATGTGATTTGAATAATGAAATTTATCTCCTGGGAGACCTGAATATTAATTTATTTTCATCAAGCTGCCCACTAAAAAAGAAACTTCTAACTGTAACTAGCGCCTGTAATCTGGTTCAGCTCATTAATCAACCTACCAGAGTATTCAAGGAAAATACAAGAAGTCTATCATCCACATGCATTGATCACATTTATACCAATGCTGCAGAATTATGCTCAAAAAACTGTATCGGTTCCCATAGGATTTAGTGATCATAATTTAGTAGCAATATCTAGGAAAGTCAAAGTTCCAAAGGCAGGGCCTAAAATAGTGTTTAAGAGATCATACAAGCAATTCTGCTGTGAGTCGTATGTGGATGATGTTAAAAATATCTGTTGGTCTGATGTGAGTAAGATGACGGACCCAGATGCTGCAGTTGAAGTATTCATGAAACTGTTGAGTCAAGTTATTGATAAGCATGCACCGGTGAAGAAAATGACTGTTAGAACTGTTAGTGCCCTTTGGATTGATGAGGACTTGAAAAAATCCATGGCTGATAGAGATGAGGCAAAACGAGTGGCAAACAGGTCTGGATGTACATCTGATTGGCAAACATATTGTAAAATACAGAATTATGTGACTAAAATGAACAAAAAAAAAGAAGAAATTGTATTATGAAAGTAAAATAAATAATGTAAAGTATGATGGAAAAAACTCTGGAGTACCTTAAATGACATCATGGGCAGAAAGAGTAATTCAACTCCATCTTTCATTGAGTTAGATGGGTCTTTTATTACTAAACCTTTTGAAATTGCTAATTATTTTAATGATCATTTTATTGACAAAGTGTATAAACTACGGCAAGAAATGCCAACAATAAGTTGTAATCCATCATATTCATGTATAACAGACCAAATAATGAAGGATAAGACCTGCACTTTTGAATTGTGTAAAGTGACGGTAGAACAGGTGGAAAAAAATATTGCTGTCCATCAATAATGAAAAACCACCTGGTATTGACAACTTGGATGGAAAGTTACTGAGGATGGTTGCTGACCAAGTTGCCACGCCTATATGTCACATTTTCAATTTAAGCCTTGTAAGTAATGTTTTTCCTCGTATTTGGAAAGAAGCTAAAGTTATACCTTTGCCCAAGCAAGCTAGGGCGGCCTTCACCGGCACGAATAGCCGACCTATTAGTTTGTTGCCTGTTCTTAGCAAACTACTGGAAAAAATTGTATTTGACCAAATACAGAGCTACTTCTCTGTTAACAATTTGACAAGCAAGTATCAGCACGCTTATAGGGTAGGTCACTCAACATGCACTGCATTAACACAAATGATGGATGATTGGTTAAGGGAAATTGATCAGAGGAATATTGTGGGAGCTGTGATGTTAGATTTTAGTGCTGCCTTTGATGTCATTGATCACAAATTATTATCGGAAAAACTTGAATGTTATGGTTTTGCACCATCTGCATTATCATGGATAGAAAACTATGTAACCCATAGAACACAAAGAGTTTTTTTTAATGGAAGTTTTTCTGACACAAAATATTTAGAGTGTGGAATTCCACAAGGAAGTTCGCTCGGCCCTTTATTATTTTCAATTTTTATTAATGATCTTCCACTTGCTTTTAAAAAAGCTTATGTGTCCATGTATGCAGACGATACAACAATATACATGTGTGCACCTACTATTAATGAAATAAGTGCAACACTTAACAAAGAGTTGCAGATAGCATTAGAATGGGTAATCAACAATAGACTATTCCTAAATATGTCAAAGACTAAAAGCATTGTATTTGGTACAAATCATTCCTTGAGCTCTAGGCCTCAGTTGAATTTGATGTTAAATAATGTAGTTGTTGAACAAGTAGAGGAAACAAAGCTTCTTGGTGTTCTCTTAGATTGTAAACTATTGTGGACAAGACATATAGATTCTCTTGTTGCAAAGATGGGGAGGAATATTTCTGTTATAAAAAGATGCTCTGCTTTTTTAACACCACGCCTAACCAAACAAGTCCTGCACACTCTAGTGTTATCACATCTTGACTACTGTCCAATGATATGGTCAACTGCTGCAAAGAAAGATCTAGGAAAGTTGCAGCTGGTTCAGAACAGAGCAGCTCGTCTCGCCCTTCAATGTCCAATTAAGTCTAATGTAAACAACATGCATGTTAAACTCTCTTGGTTGAAAGTTGAGGAGAGACTTTTGGCTTCACTCCTGGTTTTTGTTAGAAATATGAATGAATCAAAAATACCTGATTGTTTGTATAGAAAACTTTCATTTAGCTCTAACACACATAATTACTCCACTAGACATGCCACTCGAGGTCTTTTTAAAGTTCCAAGAGCCCGAACAAAATCAATGAAACATACAGTATTGTATCGAGGGATGGTTGCTTGGAACTCCCTTCCAATAGAGATTGCCAAAGTGTCTAATATATCAAGTTTTAACAAGTAAAGGATCATTTAAGGGCCAGAAGACTGTTATCATATTTTTGTATTTAGTTTATGTATAGGAAGATGAAATGTAAACAAAGATGTTATAAAATTGAATTTTTTATGTTCTGTATTTGGGCATTCATTATGAGATTTTATATTACTATTTGTATACATGGAAAGAAATGTGTATATCTGCAAGGAAACAAATATTATTTATCTTGCTTTTACATTTTATGACTGTTTGTGACTGTTTTAGATTGAAATTATCATGTTTTGTTCTGTTTTTCTTTTTATTTGTAGTTTGTTTGTTTTGTCTGAAAATTGAGTTTTATGTTCTGTGTGGACCCCAGGAAGAGTAGCTGATGTTTTGCATCAGCTAATGGGGATCCTAATAAAATCAAATCAAATCAAACCTTCTGAGTTTGGCTGTGAACCAGGGTTTGTCATTGTTGTAACTCACCCTGGTGCATGATGGAACACAGCAGTCCTCACAGAAGCTGATGTATGACGTCACAGCCTCTGTGTACTCATCCAGACTGTTGGTAGCAGTCCTGAACACATCCCAGTCAGTAGAATCCAAACACGACTGGAGATCCTTCACAGCCTCACTGGTCCACTTCCTTGATGTCCTCACAACAGGTTTGCAGAGCTTTAGTTTCTGCCTGTAGGTGGGGATCAGGTGGACCATGACGTGGTCAGAGTGTCCCAGTGCAGCACGGGGGACAGCGTGATAAGAATCCCTGACTGTGGTGTAACAGTGATCCAGAATGTTCTCCTCTCTGGTCGGGCATTTAATATGCTGTCTATATTTAGGGAGTTCGTGAGTGAGGTTCCCTTTATTAAAGTCACCAAGGACAATAACTAGGGACTCCGGGTTGGTCCGCTCCACGCACAGAATCTGGTCGGCAAGCATGCGCTGCGCGTCCTGCACGTTGGCCTGCGGTGAGATGTAAACACCGACCAGGATGAATGACGCGAACTCACGGGGTGAATAAAAAGGCTTATAGTTTATAATGAAATATTCCAGGTTAGGAGAACAATGCTGCTGGATCACTGTCACGTCGTTGCACCACCCGCTATTGATGTAGAAACCGATTCCTCCACCTTTAGTTTTGCCGGAGAGGTCCGTGTCTCTGTCCGCTCTGTAGAGTTGGAAGCCTGCCAGCTGCAGCGCAGAGTCCGGTATTAATCCACAGAGCCACGTCTCCGTGAAGCACAAAACAGCAGATGAGAAAAAGTCCCTGTTTTTGACCAACAGCAGTTGTAGTTCCTCCAGTTTGTTGGGCAGTGAGCGCACGTTAGAGAGGAATATTCCCAGTAATGGTGTGCGTAATCCTTGCTGGCGGAGACGCACAAGCACACCGGCCCGTTTCCCTCTCCTCCGGCGTTTCGCTGCATGAGCAAAGGTGAGCGCACCTTTGACCAGAATGTCCAAAATTGCCAGTGAAGGGAGAAGAAAAGTGGGAAATAAGTCCGATGGTATTGTTCCCCTGAAGTTCACGAGCTCTTCACTGGTGAATGAGATACGGGTACCATCGCAAGAAACATAGTTAAAACACAAAACAAAACAAAACAGAGCGCACCAACACACCGTGTCACCATTCTGCGGCGCCATCTTGTTGTTAAGTGATAAACGCTTTCCGACTAAGTAGTTACAGGAACGTAGTTATTGGAAAAGTCCACTTCTAAGCAGAACTATTAACTACTCTCCCCCAAAACCGTTTTTTCCATTTGCATTCACACTGGCCAAGTGGCCATAGAGGGGTAAGGGAGGGATGCAAGCACGGCAACGGTCTTTATAGTGTTAAAACGCTCTAAAGACAGTGGAGATGGTTGTGGACTTCAGGAAGAACCCAGCCCCACCTGCCCCCATGACCCTCTGTGGCTCCACAATTAACATTGTGGAGTCTTTCCGCTTCCTGGGAACTACAATCTCCCAGGACCTCAAGTGGGAGCTGAACATCAGCTCCCTCGTCAAGAAAGCACAACAGAGGATGTACTTCCTGCGGCAGCTGAAGAAATTCAACCTGCCAAAGACAATGATGGTGCACTTCTACACAGCCATCATTGAGTCCATCCTCACATCCTCCATCACCATCTGGTACGCTGCTGCCACTGCCAAGGACAAGGGCAGACTGCAGCGTGTCATTCGGTCAGCTGAGAAGGTGATTGGCTGCAATCTGCCGCCGCTCCAGGACCTTTACGCCACCAGGACTCTGAAGCGTGCTGGAAAGATTGTGGCTGACCCCTCCCACCCCCGGACACAAACTCTTTGAGCCCCTCTCCCTCTGGCAGGAGGCTGAGGTCCATCAGGACCAAAACCTCACGCCACATGAACAGCTTTTTCCCCTCCGCCACTAGCCTTATTAACAAGGCCCGGAAACCACCGTGACTCTCCACCTGGCTCTTCATGCCACTGTTCTCTCTGCGCTAATGCTCTTTGCTCTTTATTTATCTATTTTATTTTATTTCTATCTTTATTTTTAATTTAATACATACTGTGTACATATACTTATTGTTTATACCTATACTTATATTGTTTAATATTACATTTAGAGAATGTGTGATGTGCACCAACAACACCAAAACAAATTCCTTGTATGTGTCAAAAAACGTACTTGGCAATAAAACCCTTTCTGATTCTGATTCTGATTCTGATTCTGAAAATTAGAAAACAAATACACCAAAAAAAGTATGAACTAAATACTAAATCTAATGTATATAGCATATTTGTCATAATTTAAACAAGTCTCCCTTGTGGAGTTTAACTCCGAAAAGATGATAATCTTATGATAGACATGTGTTGTGATATTTAAACAATCGAAGCGTCAATGGCGAAATAAAAGCCTCTTATTTACGAGAGCGGTCTGAGAGACCTCCGGCTTACAGCGGGGTCTCTGAACAGGACTGTCCGAGCGACGAGCTAGCGGCCGGGGCAGGCGCCTGCTGGCTGTCGCCTGCTGGCTGTCGCCTCACTTCATGGAGCTTCTCAACTCCGAAAACTTTTAAGCAAATTGTCAATTCGGCATCAATTTTCGCAAGACTGCCTATTTTCGAAATCTAAACTGTTCATTTCTCGCCTAAAACGTTGTCAGAAGTAAATTTAGTAATGAATAAGGCGAAATATTTATGTTCATTTTTATTTTATCTTTTTTTATTTTTTTAACCTGGCAATAAAGTTTTCTATAATAATCTTTCATTTCTCACCATCTTTAAAAGAGCTAAAGAAATGATGACAAAAAGAGGAAACTTTGACATTGGTGTTGATATCTTTCGCAGAAGCCAGGTTCCTGTTTCTGAGCTAATTAATTTATTCATAACAGCCAAAGGTTTTTAACAGGAAGTCATACCACAGTTCAGTTCAGTTTGCTTTTACACTTTGTCAAACGCACCAAACAATGTAAACACACGTCACACATTTAAGACGGACGTTTGTTTAATGGACGAATATCTGAAACTCGCCGACACTTCTGCTCTCAGAAATAACGGAGCAATTTATAACAGTTTGGGTTTTCTGGTTCTGCTTTAGTGTATCTAATATTTTAGAAGAAAGTGAACATTGAGAGAGCGAGAAAAGGAGAGAGAGAGATGATGTCACACAGACTGATGATGTCACACAGACGACCAGTGGCGTGTGCTCAGAACTAGGGATGCACCGAATCCAGATTTTTGGGGTTCGGCCGAATACCGAATTCACTGGTTAAGATTCTGCTGAATCCGAAACAGAATACCGAATCCTCCTCCTATCCTCAGTCCATGAACACAGTAAACACATGAATGAAGTAAACAACGTCCACAACATTTTGGCTACTGTCTGTAGATTCCTTCACGCACAACTCGTATTCTTTCAGATGTTTCATACCAGATGTTGTAACAGCGGCCATGTTGTGTGTAGTTTAGGGTCCTCGCCACCACCAGACCAATCAGCATTGAACAGATTGAACATGTAGCTGGACTTGAATGGCCTTCTTTAGACTGAAAGTACTGCCAAACAACACTTTTTCTGCTCATGAGTTCCATTTTCACTTTCTCACAGCCTACTTGAACGTGTTGAACGCTCCACCTACGTAAACACCTTCCCGTAATCAACGGCGCTGTCATTACGTCAACCGGTGTAGCGTGCGTAGTGCAGGCGTAGGATGTTCAGTGACTCACCTACACCGTCATCTTTTTTTTGCAAACGCACGTCCTGTGAAGAAGGATGTAGAAATAGTTAGAGTAGAATCTAACATATTACTGTTTTAAAAAATGTAACTGACACAAACTCACAAATAACTTAAGATGAAATAAAACACAATTTCACATTAGCGAATCAAAAGCAGTAGAGACAAAAATCAGTTTAAGAAAATGCTAAATGAATGACTACTAACTCATGTTTCAGATTAATGTAGATATATTTTTGTTCTGAAGAATAAATACAGGAACATGACTCAGCGATTTGAAAGTTACCTTTTGATGATGATGGACGTTGCTATGACGAAGAGAACAGTGAGCAGAGTGAAGAGAATCAGACGAACAGCCAGCAGTGTGTCAAAGGCAAATGTTCCTGTGAAACAGATCAGAGAGCTGTTGGACTGTAGACCCAGTCTAGCTGTTTCTGGTGATAGCCAGACTACTGTAGATTAGCAATGCACCGAATGTTTGGCTACTGAAATTTTCGGCCAGAATAGCAAAAACAATTACGTGTTTGGCCGAATTAATGTAAAGGCCAATAGATTTCACCCAATAATTACATTTTTGATGACACGATCAAATATCGACCGGTCAGGTGCCTTTATTGTTCTCATTGACGCTAAAAGTCTCCTTTAGCGCTTTAAGTAAACGTGCTTGGTCGGGACTATTGCCATCCCTTTGGACGCAGTTATGTTAAGGAAAAGATCGTGGTTGGGCTTACGTTTCCGTGACACGTGGGAAGAACGGGTCGGTTAAAGAAAAAACGTCTAGAGCAAACGTGACAAACAGGATGTGAACCCCGGTCTCCTGGGTGATAGTCCTGTGTTTGACCCATCCACCACCTCAACCAACCTCCTTACATGGAAATTCGCCCTTACATACTACTTGCTAAACCCCATCTAACTGCTGCCCTCCCCGGTGCGTTATACAAACACGCTGAAGGACGCCTTTTTCGTCGCATCAGTCCAGAGAGTCAGGCCACTCTCCATTGAAAAGTGTTAACTTCCTTGAAGGCGGGTACTCTGTTGAAGTCTAAAACTATTGGATCTGCCCAGAGCCACTCTGGATCTGCCATAACCAATCGCTAACGTTTGGTTGTGACGTCGGCTTAGCATCGCTAACTCCTTCACCACTTACAGAGCAAGCTGGAAAATCAAACTTTTCCCGAACCCTGTGGGGAGGAGGGCCACAACGTTATGGCTACCAACAAGACTCAGCAAAGATTCTTGCTCGGGCTTTAACTTCTGGATATTCGGCAGCGTTGCCACAACGGACTGAATGGCTTCGCTCGCATCTTTTTCCACTGCCATTACAGAACTACAACTCAAATATATACCGCAAACCCAGACGGTGTACTGAAGGAAAATGAAAATTGGTTAATCATTGACATCCTCAGTAATAGATTTCTCCTACTTCATAACTCTATTTAAGTTTAGATAATTATTTCCTACAAACAGAATACTGATCAAACAAACCTTCCTCCTCATCTTCCACGTGAAGGCTGTATGGCGCGGAGAGGGTGCGGTTGTTCCTCTTCAAACCACAGGAATAGTTCCCAGAATCCTTTGCAGTCAGATTACCCAGATGGAGGGCGGGGCCAGACTCTGAGAGGGCGGAGCCATCTCTGAACCAGGTGACCTCCAGTTGGTGGATAGTACAGATTGCAGCAGAACAGTTCAGTGTGACTGCTTCCCCTCTTTTAAACTCTCCGTCATCTCTGGAACTTCTTACCTTCATCTGTGCACCATCTAAAGTAAATATGAAGAATAAAATAAATGTGCTTACAAACCTTTATTACATTCAGTACATAGTTTTGAGCAAATTTAGCCCGAAGTGCATTTAAATGTTTTACTATTGTTATGACCCCTCCCTTTTCTGCCTTCTGTTGGCTTCTCTGGCTTTCCTGACTGAGCTGGCAGTTTTGGAGGGTTCGTCAGCTAATTGGTGGACACCTGGGTAGGCCTCAACTAAGACTATTTATGTAAGTCATGTCTCATTGTTGTGTCGCTGCTTTCTCCTTTATGATTCTTTTGTTAATGATTATCTTATTTATTTAACAATAAACAATGAATTGGCATTTTAACCTGTCTGGTCTCCCCTCTTTGTCACATGTGTTGAGCCCGGTTTGTGACAACTATAAACAACAACTACTGCAAATTCTCACTTAATATAATCTTAAAACATGTAATTGTAAATGCTCTAACCAGCAGCTGTGACTCTCACTCCTGGTTGGCCAGTGAAAGTTGCTCTGGGATCATTAGTTTCCACTCTGAAGCGGAAAGTTGCGTTGTCTTCCTTCTGTAAATCTGAGATCTGTAAAGTGCAGTCTCCCTTCTTGTCTCCCAGGTATCTGTAACGATGGTCGTTGTTGTTTGATTTGCTGTCATACACAGACGGAGTGGTAAGCTGACAGAATTCATGGTTGTTGCACCAAACTACTCTGACAACCTCGATCAAAACTTCACTTCCATTGTCATTGACAGACTTCAGTGGTATGAAGGAGCAGGGGAGGGTGACTGTTGATCCTATCACACCACAAACAGGATCTGGATAGTTCACACTTTTTTCCAGAGCACCTGGAACAACAAAACAGTGAGTTTAGGAATAAAGGAACTTGATTTAGAGCGAAAGCTTTGATGTGAAAACTAATCAAAATAGGGCTGGGTATCGCAGATGATTCCTGAACATTTTCGAGTCAACGACGCTGGGCCCCTCCTCCCCAGCGTCGAAGTTCACGGGAGTTGCCAGGTTGAGAACACTACACCCAATGTCTCACAATGTCAATGTTAGCTTGATGCTAGTCTATTACTCCCTAGTGCAGAGGAGATGCTAGGTGCTGCTATGTTGACGGTTATACAATAGACCAATAGAACATCCTGGTTTTAGCATTGTTGTCAGAAAAACATAGTATTTCAAGTTAGCATGTTTTATCTGATGACACATTGTGGTCATTGTTTATTAAATGCAGTAAATATATTACATATTGCACCTTTTAAGAAATGGCAGGTTTGAAAAGGCATGTCTTGTTTAAAAGATCGCCAAAGAAAAACCACTTTCCTTAGATAGAAGCTGTAAAAACCACATTTTTTGTTGGATTCTCAAAATTCCGATGTCCCTAAATGTGTCTCGGTAGAACGGGCCGGCATTATGTAAAAAGCTACAGAGTTAAGCCAAAAAAACACTAAGTGGATAAAAAACTTGCATTGAACATGTCCTTCAAAACAATTCTAACGGTTTACTGCTACAAGGGGCAATCATTGGCCCTCTTTTATCAACCTAACGTAGAAACCAGCGCAGATATGAGCGCAGAAATCCTCTTACGACAGGCTTCACCTGTGATTCATGAAACGTGCGTATCAAAACAATCAGAGCGTAAGAATGGTCGTACACTGATAAATGCAGCGGCTGGAAACGATTGTAATTTAAATATCACGCCCCAATATTTTCTCGATTTTGAGGTCTCGCCCCTGCAATTTACGACATGGCGAGACGTAATCCGGTTAAGAAACGGCACTTTTCAGAAGTGGAGACTGAAACCCTGATATCTCAGGTTCATTTGCACTAACATGTGTACTTTTTGGGTCATGATCTGGCTGCGCGATGTTGTGCGAACCCCACAGGCTAAAACAATGTTGCAGACCGGTGAAAGGAGGTCTTCTAAAAGAGACAGATGTGACATTGCTGATAAGTGATCAACTGATGACTACTCCTCCTGTTAAACTGAGTATATGCTGCACCGGAAGTCCACACTGACTCGAAAACTTGCGTACACAAGTTCAGACCAGACGTGAGATTTTTTCGCAGCCTACGCTCATGTTCAAATTGCTTTGCGTAGGAATCGGCATACGCCCGTCCTCCGCCTGTTTTAGGCCGTACGCACGTTTCATAAATCAGGGTCAATGTGTTTCCATTTTTGTTTTTGATAGTATTTTCATAGGATTCTCTTACCTAAGACTCTGACTCTCACTCCTGATCGGTCAGTAAAAGTTGCTCTGCGGTCATTAGTTTACACTCTTCCTTCTGTAAATCTGAGATCTGTAAAGTGCAGTCTCCCTTCTTGTCTCCCAGGTATCTGTAACGAGGGTCGTTGTTTGATTCGCTGTCGTACACAGACGGAGTGCCTGTCCAACACATGTTAGGGCTCTTGCACCAGGCGACTCTGACAACCTCGATCAAAACTTCTCTTCCATTGTCATTGACAGACTTCAGTGGTGTGAAGGAGCAGGGGAGGGTGACGGTCGATCCTTTCACAGCCCAAACAGGGCTATCTGGATAGTTCACACATTGACCCAGAGCACCTGGAACAACAACACAGTGAGATTAGGAATAAAGGAACTTGATTTAGAGTGAATGCTTTAATGTGAAAACTAATAAATTGGGCTCGGTATTGTCAAAGGTTTTACTGAATTCAATTCATAATTCACAAGGCCCTGATTCAATAACATTTTTAGTTCAATATCAATCAGGTTTGAGAATTTTTACTTCCAATACCAGTTTATCTCCGATTTTACAAAGATTTTCAGAGAACCCATTGAACAAGTTAGTGTTTAAATTAAGAACTAACCCCTAAAAATATTGTTTAAAGCAGGGTTCGTACGGTCATGAAAAACCTGGAAAAGTCATGGAATTTGAAAATAGCAATTTCCAGGCCTTGAGAAGTTTTGGAAAAATAAATAAATACAGAAAGTTTTGGTAAAGGTATAGACATTTTCTTCACAAATTCCTGCAGAATAAATAGAGTGTGGTTCAGTTAATATCTCATAAACATCTATATTGGTTCAACAATTAAAAATTGCAGTAGGTAACTTTCTGTCATATTGGCTAAAACTGACCCTATGTTCCAGTAAAACTATATGAAGCAGGTCATTTAAAAAAAATCTGGCTCCTCTGGTACCACCTACAGCCTGTAGTATGATTTGCAAAAATCCACCGCTCCCTGTTCAGATGCCCCAATCAGGGCCAGAGGGGGGTGTCTAACTGCGTGTCAATCACTGCTCAGACACACGCATTTCATAGCGTCCTCCCCTCCCCCTTCCCCGCTCACGAGCTGCTCCCCTTGCCCCCCTCTTCACACGCGCTCTATCGTGCACAGCTCTCTCTTGTAGGGGGAGGAGCTTAGGAGACCGTTTTGGGCTTTAGCAGAAAGTGCGGAGGGACTGAGAAGTTGTCGATGTTCGATGTTTTTTGCCTAAGTCCTGGATCTTCACAATCCTACCTACCTACAGCACCTTTAATGTCCGTGCAGTAACGTCACTTCATTTTGTGAGCACAATGCCAGGAAAATGCAGTTTAAACAATGTATGGCTTCACTTAGACAAATACAAGACATGGCTTGAAAAAGACCAGGACCCAGGGCGTGCAAAATGTAGACTACTATGTCGTAAAACTTTCAACATTTAAAACATGGGAGAGGCGGTGCTAGCTAGCCATGCTAAAGGAGCTAAGCACCAGGCTGCTGCTGTGCATAAATCCACTCAACCAAGATGACACCCGCTGCCAGTTGCAGTGCTTTTCTCTCGTCCACCGTCAAACAAGGGACCATTTTGGGTGCTGTGTTCAGAAATGAAGCCCTAGCTAACTGCAGAGGTACTGTGGGCAATAAAGGTGGCTAATTCTCACTATTCCTACAAAACTTTGCCAGTGTTAAAGGAATACGCCCCGTTTGTTGAAATAGGGCTTATCACGGTCTCCCGTGGCTGTAGATAGGTGGGCCAACGCAGTTTTTGTCTCTGTAATAAGGTTGTTTTTTTGTCTTTTGTTGGCTCACTTTTACTCACAACATGCTACATAGGATTCCATTCACTACGCTAAGCTACCTAGTGGCGGCACTGCCGGTGTTGCACCGGACCAAAATAATGCATGCTCAAAAAATACATTGGCCCACCTATCTACAGCTAGGGGAGACCGTGATAAGCCCAATTCAACAAACGGTGGCGTATCCCTTTAAGTTTCAATAATAAGAAAAAAACGACGCTACAAGACACAAGACAATATAATCATATTGCGCTTTTAAAAACAATGGAAACCTAGGACAATATTTTTCCCGCTGACAGACTCATAATGTTATAAGTGCCTGTCAACATATAGTGGGTCCCTACAGAGATAAACATGTGCATAGTTGGTTTAATATCTTATTTCCAAATTTTCTCTCTGATACTGCTGCCGTTTGAAGTTAATGTCTGTTACTGGACACTTTTATTTACTTATTTTTAAAATATCGTTGCCTCGCAGTAATTTGTCCAATAGGACTAGATAATGGAGATCTCAGGGTTTGACAGATTTTATTCTGTAAACATCTTACTGGTGTCAGCATGAATACATGTTTATTTTATATCAAACCATATAGCTTGGGAACGGAAAGGAATTGTTTTGGTAAAAATGTGTGTGAACCCTGTTAAAGGACTTTTTACTTAAAACTGTCATTGACAAACTACAGCAGTCGTCGACACAAACTGTCGACTCGGCCAGAGAGGAGAGAGACCATAAAACAACTATACAACTACACCATGGTAAACTATGACAAAATCCATCTCTGACAATTTAACATGGTTAAGTTATTGATATTATTGCCATTTTTGTTTTCAATAGCATTACCACAGGATTCTCTTACCAGCGACTGTGACAATCACTCCTGCTGGGACAGTAAAAGATGCTCTGGGATCATTCATTTCCACTCTGAAACAAAAAGTTGTGTCGTCTTCATTTTGTAAATCTGAGATCTGTAAAGTGCAGTCTCCCTTCTTGTCTCCCAGGTATCTGTAACGAGGGTCGATGTTCTTTGATTTGCTGTCAAACACAGACAAAGTCGATCCCTGACAAGTTTCATGGTTCTTGCACCGGATGACTCTGACGACCTCGATCAAAACTTCTCTTCCATTGTCATTGACAGACTTCAGTGGTATGAAGGAGCAGGGGAGGGTGACGGTTGATCCTTTCACACCACAAACACGATCTGGATAGTTCACACTTTGACCCAGAGCACCTGGAACAACAACACAGTGAGATTAGGAATAAAGGAACTTGATTTAGAGCGAATGCTTTGATGCGAAAAGTAATCAAAACAGGGCTGTCGCAGATGATTTCCTAAATTTGATTCCAAATTCACAAGTTCCCGATTCGATAAAACTTTTGATTCAATATCAATCAGGTTAGGGATATTTCAGACACAATACCAGTTTAGCTTAGATGTAAAAGAGATTTTCAGAGAAGTTATTTACCAGGTTAATGTTTACATTAAAGGAACACGCCGACTTATTGGGAATTTAGCTTATTCACCGTAACCCCCAGAGTAAGACAAGTCGATACATAGCCTTCTCATCTCTGTGCGTGCTGTAACTCTGTCTGAAGGTTCCAGCATTAGCTTAGCCTAGCACAGATCCTGCAGGTAACTGGTTCCAACTAGCCTGCTGCTCCAAATTGTGACAAAAGTGACAAAATAACGCCAACATGTTCCTATTTACATGTTGTGATTTGAAGAGTCACAGCGTAAAAAAAAAAAACAACGTCACATGACACACAGCCGTCTTCTAACAGTAAACAAACCGGGAACTATATTCTCAGACAGGCTTGCTGCGAGCATATCACTCCGCCCAAGTACTATATTCTTCCTCCTGAGAATATAGTTCCCGGTTTGTTTACTGTTAGAAGATGGCTGTGTCTCATATTACGTTGTTTTTTGTACACGCTGTGACTCTATAAATCACAACATGTAAATAGGAACATGTTGGTGTTATTTTGTCACTTATTGGGAGCAGTAGGATTACTGGAACCATTCACCTGCAGGTTCTGTGCTGGCCTGATGCCGCTGGAGCCGTCAGACAGCGTTACAGCACGCACGGAGATGAGAAGGGTATGTATCGACTTGTCTTACTCTGGGGGTTACGGTGAATAAGCTAAATTCCCAATAAGTCGGCGTGTTCCTTTAAGAACTAAACTCCAAAAATAGGGTGACCAGATTTCCCGGAATTAAAACCGGGACACTTTGCGCGTGACCACAGTGCTATTGCATGCACACACTTTGTAATGTGAACATGTGCCAGCCCAGGTCAGACATAGACACACACAGATGAGACAATATATTGCCAACGGCACACGTAGGCCTACCGCTCACTGCAAACATAATGGGGTATCTCAGTTAATATTCATGACTTTTCTTGGTTTTAGCCTTCATATCTAAGAAATATTATTAAAAGACATTGAGTTAGTTTCGTGTGGGACCAACTTTATTTTTCAGAATTAAAGTATTCTTTTGGAAAATGCACCCACTGAACTTGTGAAAAACTTTGTGAAAAGGTATTTTTCATTGAATGGCACTAAACAAATTATTTGGAACTGCTGCCACAGGCTTGAACTAAAGTTATGGTAACACTTTATGGTAAGGGTGCATGAATTATGAATTCATGCATGAATTAATTCATGATTTGTGCATTACTGCATTCCTTCATATCTTATGAATCATCAGGAATTGACATGAGTTCATAGCCTCTCATTCTTGACCTCATGCATGAACAACACATCAACTAAAGCATTAGGTAAGGTGGCTACATCATTATGCACAAGTTGTGTTCAAACTAGAATTTGGCAGTGATGACCACATCATAATTCATAATGATGTGCCCACGATCCTAATGCTTTAGTTGTGTTGTTCATGTATGAGGTCACGAATGACATACTATGAACACGTCAATTCCTGATGATTCATGGGATATTGAGGAATGCAGTAATACATAAATCATTACTTACATAATAATACATACATCAATTAATTCATGCCTGAATTCATGATAATTCATGTACCCTTACCATAAAGTGTTACCAGTGTTATTCTAACCAACAACACACACATACATGTAATCTCATTTGATAGAGCAGATAGCTTCCCTATTGGAAACATTCAGTCCGTTTATTTGTTAGAGGAGTGAATTTGCTCAAGAATCAATTTGATGGCTGGAAGCCTACTGTGAAATTGTGCACTAGTGTCAGCAAAATTGGCCCGTGTGACAAGTAGCGCTTTAAGGTGGGGATGGTTCATGCGGTTCCTCTTGTCAGTCAATGTGTTGTTCATGAGCGAAAAGCTCTGCTCAACGGGAGCATTTGTTCCCGGTAGACACATGGCAAACTGACAAAGGAGACCTACATTTTTTGACGAAATCTCCCTGCTTTTGAAATACGTGCACAGTTACACCCAGCATCGCTGTGTCCATTTCTTCCAATGTCTATGGTTAAAACGAGACATTGCAACAATGTTTACAAATATACATTGTAACGCTGGCTGCACAGATTATGCTGACAAAGACCGCTACGAGTGACTGACACACACACATTGTTAAAATCATACGCTGGACATTTTAGTCTTTCTACATGGGCGTAGTTAATGATCAGGCTATAATAAGACCACGTCGGCTATGTAATCACAATTTCATAGTGGTTGGTGTAAACCAGGACATTTTTATGTCCCGACAGGCTTTTGTCGGGACTCGGGACAGGTAATTCAGAATCGGGACTGTCCTGGCCAAACAAGGACGTCTAGTCACCCTATACAAAAAGTTAGTTTAAAGTAGCTACTTTTTACTGAACAGCACTAACATGGCAGTCATTGACTGTCGTCGATACAGTCAAACTATTGACTACAGCCAGAGAGGAGAGAGATCATAAAACAACTATGCAACTACACCATGGTAAACTATAAAAAAATTAACGTTTGAATTTAGCTGAAAAAAAGTGAGCGACAGCTAAGTTTAGACACCCAAAGAACTAGTTACATTCTTGGTGAAAAGGCAGATATTCAAAGATAAATTAGATTTCAGGATTTTATTAATCATTTAACAGATCACTCAAACAGGGCTGGACTGGCCATCTGGCCGAATCGCCCGATATAAATAGGCCTTTTTTAGTTTTTTTGGCCGGGCCGGCCCATAAAGAACTCACAGCAGCCCATTGGTTAATTTTCTTTATTGGCACTGGCCTGACCGAATCAAATCCAGGAACCCCCACTCTGGGCCACAAATTTACGAATCCCACTATGGCCATGCCTCCCGGCCCTGACACACGAGCTGTAATAGTTATGCTAGAAGTTTTGCATTCACATTAAAATGGACTATTTTTTATTTTTTTTTTTTTATTTTCCTTGTGTAGTGAGTAAAGGTGTGTGTGTATGAAGAAATGCCTATGATTTTTTCTTTTAATTTCTTTTTTTTCTTATGTATGTATCTGTTTTATAATGTTCTTAGAAATGCCCAACCAGGGACAAGAGTTGAGAATTAGCTCTAGCTATAAACTCTATATGCTGCGCATCAGTTACGGGCTTTGTATTGTAACTATGTTTGCTTGTATGGTCCCTGTTAAATAAACAGATAATAATAATAATAACAACAAACGACCACCAAAGTGCAAGGGAGGTGCAGAGAAATGACAGGAGAAAAAGATTAAGAATCAAGAAAGGCGGATTCCTCAAAATGTGCCAAAATGTTTGGGGCTGTAGTAGCTGTTTCAACATCAGTATTACCTGAAGCCGAGGAGGAGGAGAGTTGGCTGGCTATACAGAGAAGCAGAAACAGCATCATGACAGGGAAGAAGCCGAGGAGGAGGAGGAGAGTGACCATGACAGGGCCATGGGAGCGAATGAGGAAAAGATGGAAGAAGAGAGTAGATGATGATGTGGTAAGGAGTAGGCAAATTAACAGGGACTCTCAGGAAGGGAGGGAGGCTGTGTGTGTGTGTATGTTTGTGTGTGTGTGTGTGTGTGTGTGTGTGTGTCACGTCATAATGACAACAAGCAGTTTGACTGTAACATTAAAGTTAGTGGCTGTCAGGTAACCTAACTGCTTAAGCTTACATTAAAAATGCTAGCGGTTAGCCTGTTGGGTAGTTGAAAAGTCTGTATGGTCTATAAAATCAGTGTTGATACAAGCATCAGTGTTCCTTGAATGGCTTAATTAGCTTCTCTTGTATTGGTGCTCTTTTCGAGGGCATATACTACTCTCAGCTTTATTGTAGCTTTTGGGAAGGGTTATGGTTATAATATTTCTTTATTTGATCAGGGACAATGCACAAAAAACATTAGTCTATAAAAGAAGAGATGTCATGTGCCAGGTTATAGCAGAAAATGCTAATTTCCACCCGCAGTCCCTGGACAGGTTGATGTTATACTTACAAAAATTCATAAAATATGTACACAATAATACATGAAAGCATTACTTCACTCACATCATAAAAACACTCTCCACTTCAGGAATCTATCACTCACTCACTCACAGTTTACATCATTCATATCACAGTCATTCAGTGCGTACAAATTTGCTTTGATAATAACCACTGTTTGGTTATGGTTATAGTATTTAGCAAAAAAATATGAATCTTACAATAGTTAAAATTAACAGTAAACTGTTTTCAAAGTTGCTAAGCCAATATTAAGCAAAATAGTAGTAATAACAATAATGGCAATACAATATCAATTATCAATATTAAAAAATAATAAAAATACCATAAATATACCATACATATACAAATCATAACTCTAAGAATTAATGAATTATTTAAGTGTAAGATCAACAGATAAGTCTTGAAACCCCTCTTGAAGGATCCAAAACGATCACATGAACGCCGAACACTAGACAACTCATATAATGGACCTTTCTCACAGCAGACATGTTGACTTGTCATAGTAGGAAAAGCACAGCTGAGATTGATAACCTTAACGATGGCTCAGTTCCATCAAGTGTCCCAGTAAGATATTTCAGGGAGTCAGCATGCACAATACCAGGACCTCTCCTAAGTGGAATACAGCCATCATTAATGGTTTAATACCAGGGTCTCTCCTAAGTGGAATACAGCCATCATTAATGGTTTAATACCAGGGTCTCTCCTAAGTGGAATACAGCTATCAGTAATGGTTTTAAATACACCTGTGCTTTTCCTACTATGACATGTCAACATGTCTGCCGTAAAAAAGGTCTATAGAATACATGCATATTTTAAGAGGACTGTCTGCAGGGAATGTGTCTGACCAATCACGGTGGGTGTGGGCCAAAAATGCCAGGGCCGATTTATTTGTCCCAGTCCAGCCCTGCACTCAAACAAAGATCTATTTTAATTAGAGATTTATTATTTTAACTCAGCCGTACTAAAGAAAATGGGCCTCAGCTACTAAAACAGAAAACAAAACGAGAAAATACTAAAAACAGATTCAGAGCTGCAACTTCAGAAGTATAAATGTTTCTAGAGTTTATCAGTTTGATGTGAAAAACTGACAATAACATAAAGATATTAACATAACGTAAATAAAGTCCATGTTTTACCAGCGAGCAGAAACGTGAAGCAACAGTAAATCTTTCTGTCCCAAACTGCCATCCTTTCTTTTTTAATGAGTTGATTTAATGTTTTACTTGTTCGAATGTTAAACCAGCAGCAGCGATGAGAAAGACACTGACTGAATGGAGAACTGAGACGAAGCATTAAATGTGTGTAATATGTAAATTGTGATTATTATCTAAGTTCCTCCTTTTCTTTCTAAGAACTATATTTATGACCTGCTATATTATAATCTACTCCTCATCCTGTGCGTCTTAAAGAAGTATTATGCTGCTTCCCCTAGAAAGCTTCCCCCTTTTCATGTAAAACTGGGCTGTGTATGCAGTCAACTGACACAATTTTTTTTAAGTTACTGCAACATGACTAGAGAAAACAGAAAAAAGAAGCTTTGATATTCCCTTTCACTCAGAAGGTAGACACAAACATCCTGCAGTTATTGCGTTCACTATTTTGGTAAATTGTGCAGTTTATCACTTGTTCTGTTGTCGTGTCACGGCATAACCAACCCTGGAACTGCTCGTTCTCCTTTTTTCTAGTTGTTACAGAAACAGAGTTTTTCCAGGTCTTTCCAGTCCTGTTGAATGGGGGCAGTACGTTTAGGCTGCGGCGGGGTTTACCGCAGGGGGGACACTGAGAAAAACACAGCGGCCTGCAACGAAAAGTTGAGACCGACTCAACTTTTGGAGAAACTCAACCCCACGTCAGGCTGCGGTGGCCAATGATGCGAGCGTGGATCAGACTTTTCGGTGTGTTTTGAGGCGGTGTGAGAGTCCCGTACAGGAAACATCACTGCCTCTATCTATGCCACTAGAAAGCACTGAAGTGCCCTGGAGTTTGTGGAACAAGCTGACTGTTACCTCAGTCCCTTGCAAATCGTTTTTTTGGTCTGAACGCATCACTCACACTGTTTCATAATTACGTGTTAAGCAGTGTGACGCAGATAGGCCACCACCCACCCCCAGTCAGCCGGCAAATACACAAATTGGAATTGGATTATGATGTGACAATTGCGTTGTTGGGAGGGGGCGGGGGGTTAAAGAACACATCAGGATGTTACACAAAAAGGCCGTTTCAGGAACATGAAGCAACAGGAAATCTTTCTGTCCCAAACTGCCATCCTTACTTTTTTTTTAATGAGTTGATTTAATGTTTTACTTGAATTTTGAACCTGCAGCAGCGATGACTGACTGTACAACTGATCTTAGTTCCTCATTTTATTTCTAAAAAGTATTTTTGTTTAGGTTGTTTTGGTCAACATTTGTACTACTACTACTACAACTTGAAGTGAAGCTACACGTTTCAACCATTTATCCATGAACGTCACTTTAAGCCATTACTTTTCGCTATTTTAGCCCTTTCTGTTGCTTTCTGTTTTCTGTGTATGTGACTCTTCTCGACTCTCCTTTTAAAATTTAACTTTGATTATATATACAAAAAGGGAAACTAAAATACTACAAACATCTTTCTTCATTTGTTGCACATGTGCTCTTGGTGTGGACACCTAGGGCCCCATTACAGAAACTTCTTAACTTACCAACCCTATTTGAACTCTTTGGTAACCATTGTAATTACAAATTAGGGTTAGGCCCTGATGAAGGAAACAAGCTGTTTAGCCAGAAGCTAATGGCGCTTTTCCATTACATGGTACCTACTCGCCTAGACTCTACTCGCCTTTTTTGGTTTTCCATTACGAAAAAAAGTCCCTGGTACCTGCTAACAGGTACTTTTTTTAGTACCTCCTCAGCAGAGGTGTCAAGTAACGAAGTACAAATACTTTGTTACCTTACTTAAGTACAAATTTTGGGTATCTATACTTTACTGGAGTAATTATTTTACAGCAGACTTTTTACTTCTACTCCTTATATTTTAACGCAATTATCTGTACTTTCTACTCCTTACATTTTAAAAATAGCCTTGTTACTCCTATTTCAGTTCAGCTCGTTTTCATTCTGGCTTGTCATCGTTCAAAAAGACACACAAAAAACAAACCTATTCAGATAAATCTCGCCATCCGGAGAGAGTGAATTTGATTGTGGTTGGATGAGAAGTATAAACATCTACCATTCCGACACCCTATTGGTTTGTACGCGATCCATCGCCTCTGCACAGACCCGGTGCTAATACGGCACCGGAGCCTTAACGACCGTTACCTACCGGACCGAATAGCAACGCGGATTTTGGTGCCTTAGGTGCCACTTAAATGACTGCGCTTCTCTCTGATGCTCCCAAAACGGACGTTAGAGGGAACTGAAACATCGGCGCATCGTCGAGTTAGTTAACACTACACTCGACAGCAGGTAACGTTAGCCTACCGTTAGCTAGCAGCTGGAGTAAACACGGTTAAAATGCTGTTAAAAAGTGTGTCTGTATTTCACTGGAGAGGATTGTAACACCAGACTGTAGCTGTCGTTGTCTGAAAAACACAGAAGAGATGAGTCACCTTTTTCAGCCCTTCTGAGTTTGCAGGTATGATTTTAACATTATAGTCATTATGGCCTTTAGAAAAATGTTTTTTTGTGGAGGTGGGGTAATGCACTATGAGGCCCCTGTGGGGCGGGCTAAGCTTTTGTCCTTAATGGCATTTTTTCCCCCTTACATTACTTGTACTTTTATACTTTAATTATTTTAACTTTTAATACTTTTTTTACGCTTGTGTACACAGATGTAGATTCAGTTCTTTCATGATAATTCAAAAGAACTTTCCAAAACATTTTACTATAAATCATCTACCACATGTCCTGTCTGCCAAATTCGCTTTTTTTGGGATGTTTTTATTTACATTTTTGTCGACATTCTTATCACCTTATTCAACATTTGTGTTGCTTTTTTTCAATCTGTGCGGCCTTATTAAAATGTTATCTTATCTTATCTTAAAGACTGTTTTCCTTTGACAATGACTCCTCTGTAGCTATGTTTCCATCCACACGTTTTTATCCAAATTAAGTGATATCGAATGAAAAATGCCTTATGGAAACAGTTAAATTCGATAGAATTTCATGAATATCGACTCAAAGGAAATACTTTCGGTCTCATTGGATTATCTCTTGATCGTTATACGGCTTATGCGATAAACGCTGATGGAATCGTTATTTGCGGAATAAATTAATGAAATGCGATTAAGTTTTAGGTCATTTTATGGTTGCAACCCGCCACAAAACGAAGAAGAAGTTTAAATTCATTTCCACCCATTATTTCCGCTCTGCACACATGACAGGTATCAACAAAGACAGATGGAAGTGGACGAACGAGGAGACGAGAGACTTTTTGAATTTAATTTACGAGCAAAATATAACGGCTATTTTAGATAGCAAAAATCTAAGAAATGTTATAATGTATCAGGAACTCGTGAACGAAATGACCAACAAAGGTTAGGACAAGCCGTGGGACGTCCTGCGGAGTAAATGGAAGGGGCTTTAACAGCGATACACGGCTCCAAAAAGAGAGTTGTCTCTCAGCGGTGCCGGAGGGAAAATAAAAGGCAAGTTTCACCTTTTTGATGAGCTGGATCAGATCCTCGGCCAAAAGGCCCATCGGAGCTTCCTCGGCTTCTAATATTAACAACAACTACTTCTGTCTAGCAAAACTTTGATCGCAAAAGTTTGCTTGAATGTTGCGTGATTCAGTGCAAAAATGAATGGAAACACCTTAAAATGTCTCAAATCAATTCGATATACCAATTTAATCGCAAAACAGCATGTGACGTCATTATGCAACAAGTTTTTATTCGCTTTAAAGCTGTTGGATGGAAACACACTTTCACCAGCTTTATTTGCATGAGTTTTTTTTACTGAACTTCAGATAATTCGATTGACAAGTGGATGGAAACTTAGCTTGTGTCACCTGTAACTGAGTAATAAGGATCATATTATATCTGTTCAGGCCCAAAAAAAACGTGGACGTGTTACACCTCCGGCATTGTTCTCCAAACCAGCCAGAGCTCCTGTTACATGGAGCAAAGCACAATGAAACACACATTCACACAGACACACACACACACACACACACACACACACACACACACACACACACACACACACACACACACACACAAACACACACAGACACACACAGACACAGACAGACAGTAACTCACAGACAGACACACACAGTAACATACCCACACACACACACACAAACACACCCACAGACACACACAGTAACCCCCCCCCCACACACACACACAAATACACACACACACGCAGTAACCACACACACATACCCATTTCTATCACATCGTGAGGACCACTGACAGGCAGCAGCCTCAATAAATCTCAAATAAATTTAAAACCTGAATTTTGTCCTAGACCTGCTGTAAAAAAAGGGACAAATAAAGCTCATATTTTCACAAAACCTTTATTTAACTTTACAAGAAGCAAACCTTTGGAATGCACAAAAAAACAGCAAACACAACATTGCACATCATGGCAGTAGAGGCTACAGTGCTTTCAGCAGGGACTTAGAACCAGCAGGGGGCGCTGCTGGACTCTTTCCACTGCAGCCTTGTAGTTGATCAGGAATGAGACGTCTTCAGCTCTCAGCTGCTCCTCTGTGGCTCTGACTGTGTCTGAAAGAGCTGCTATCTCTCTGCTCAGAGCCTTCATATTCTCCTTCATCCTCAGACTCTTCTGCTCCTCTTCCTCCCTCAGTGCAGCCAACCTGGCCTCCTCTTCCTCTTCTAGAATCTGGTGAAGCTTCTTAAACTGCTCCTTAATAGTGATGTCTACACTTGATTAAGGCTTAAAAACTTAACTATATCGTGCACTCTAACCTTCTGCTACACAGGTGTAGGCATTTGAGCCATGTCAACAGAAATATTGCTTCTTTTCATAAATCCAAGTAACTTGTTATTGTAGCTGTATAAGAGCCTCAAGATCATGCGTTTCCAGGCCAGGGTAAGCAGTTGTTTTAGACCCATTGTTTCAGATTCCGTGTGCTGCCTGGTAGAATTTATGACAAATCCTTGTACACGGATAGTGCAGAGGTGTAGCAGAAGGTGAGAAAAAATAAAGTAATGTCCTGGAAATAAACTTGATTATTGATAGTGTGGTGTGGAGAGCGAAGTGGACTTGCATGTTATTATTTTTGCTGAGGAAGGTTCGAATCCTGCGCAACACGGATCATCCTCATTACTTTTAAAACACATTTTGCCAACTGTAGAATGTTGTAGTAATGTAGTGCTCAGATATTCACTTCAGTTCAGTACAGTTAATATTCAGGTGCGACATGCAAAGGCCAGTAAAATTTAAATGGAGGCGTTAACTGGTTGAGGCGGCAGACATGGACTTGACCCTGGTCAAAGACTCAGGCTCCAGAGGAAGTATGTCTGGTTAACAGAGCTTTATTCAAGTTGCATTGGTAGCTTGAGTTGGTGTTTGTTGTCTACAAGAAATAAAGATAAACACAATAAGAATATCAATTTAAGCTGCAGTATAATAATATCACTGATAAAGGAGCTATACTAATAGTTATGAATGGTATAGGAATCAACAGTGGTTAATATAATTACTAACTGAACAAAATTAGCTGCTTTAAACTTAAAGTGCACAAATATTAGCTGTAGCTGTTACCAATGTTATAAATAGGCTACAGACATGGAACGTTGAATAAATCACGAGGTAATTAAATGCACATAGCCTACAGAGCACAGCAACTGAAATTCACTTCATAATAACCTCCTCCACTATATTATAGAAGTTAACTTTAACATATAAACACTCAAAGCACACACAAAGTGTGATATAAACCGGCGTTATCACATATTAACGCCGATAATTAGCTAATTAGACTCTTACGAGTGTGCCGTGGAGCAAGGAAAATAAGGCTTACATGACAACTCCTGCCACAACCAGGGGCGGAGCCAGACAATATAAACATTCTGGGCTTAGCCCAAACCTAGGGGGGTCCGGGGGCATGCTCCCCCGGTGGAGATTTTTTTTTCCAATTACGTCAGCTAAATGCACTATTTATCAGGCTGTTTGAGATAATAGAATGCATAAGGATGCAAAGGAATAGGAGTTTCATTAATATTATTATTAGTGTTTTTGTTATTATTAATAATTGCTCAGATTTACACAACAAAAGATTTGACACATGGCACTGACAATTCAACCAAATACAAAGTATTTATTCAATTTCCGCATGGTGACTTATGATGTGGGGGGGTATGGGGGTCCTCCCCCAGAACATTTTGAGCATTAAACTCTTCATTTCCTGCATTCTGGTGAATTTGTATGCACCTATTTATAATTTTTTTCTGAATAAATTGATGCTAGAAATCTTTATGTAAAAAGGTAAACATAGATTATAATCCAAATATAAAAACATAATGGAATATATGGAAGTAAGGCATTCTGTATTGCTTTCATCTATTTATTCTCCTGTAGATCAGCTTTTCTAATTATATCTGAGTTAGCACACATGTAGCCTAGAGGCATCATTTACTCTTCCTTTTTCTTTTGCATCTTTTGTTGAGGAACCTCCTTAAATGTGCATATGACATTTATTCACTTCAATGATAAATTAATTAATTTTAATGAATTAATAAAGCCCTGGACTGTAGCCTAATATTTCAGATTTGTTTGAGCAAGATTTCTGCTCATGTACAAAACTTTGTGCACATTCAAAATATATCTGTGTTATCTGAGTTTTGGAAGAGTCGTGATATTTTGAGAAAAATAAAGTTATAATAGTCAATATATTTCACAAAATAATCTACCTGCACCATAATCTGCTGTGCATTACATGATTGCTCTGCTGATACGGTAGATCTCAGATCGTCTGACAGACACAGAGCCCAGTTTGGGTCTCTGGTCTCTGAATGAGCGAATATTTAGGGAGGTGTCTGTACGCTGCTCTTTGCTTTTGTTCATTTGTTGCGTTAAATCTTATTAGCTATTGTGTAGCCCCTTTCTATTTAATGATTGGCTGAAAAGTGGCAGGCTCGACTAACAACTCCAGGGGAGACGGGCTTGATTCCTGCCGGTTCCATAGTGAGAGCGGCGCGCCAGAGACATTTTGGGCGCTGCGGCATATTCAATTTATTATAAATAGTTTTTCCACGTGAGAAATGCAATGTGTGGGGGGAGTGCGTGACAAAAGACCGAAATGAGTGACTGTCACACTGAATTCGTGACACTTGAGAGCCCTGCAGTCACTTAACTCAAGCGTTACAACAGCGGATCCACTAACCTGCACCACTTGTCCGCGGTTCGTCTGACGCTGCTTCTGAATCACTCTCCGGCCGGTGAGGTCTGTTACTATGGTTACTAGTGTTCCTGTTCCGTACTATAAAAAACTTTGTTATATCCTTATATACTGTATATGGTTATATCCATAACTCCATAACTTAAGCCGGTTAGCTCGCGACACCGATGAAACATACAACATAAATGACAACAGCCCGCCAGCCCCTGATGACAAGTTAACGACGAAGAAGAAGATTTATATTCTTCTTCGTTAGTTTTTATTGGCAGTTGGCAAACAAGCTGAGTGATGCACGATGCATTACCGTCCGCCACCACGCACGGAGCTGTTGTTTCATTTTTTGCCGCTCCAGTCAGAAAGACAGAGAGGAAATGAAAAAAAGTTGAAGTTATTTTAAAAAACCTAAAAGATTCGGGGCTTTTGACAAAACATTCGGGGCTCGAGCCCAATTAGCCACCCCCCCACTCCGCCGATGGCCACAACTTTGATCTAAATAGTTAAACTATACAGTTAAACTAACACATAACCTACTGGTCAAAAGTTTTAGAACACCCCAATTTTTCGAGTTTTTTATTGAAATTTTAGCAGTTCAAGTCCAATGAATAGCTTGAAATGGTACAAAGGTAAGCGGTGAACTTCCTGAGGTTAAAAAAAAAAGTAAGGTTACCCAAAACTGAAAAATAATGTACATTTCAGAATTTTACAAAAAGGCCTTTTTCAGGGAACAAGAAATGGGTTAACAACGTAAAGCTGTTCTGCAGCAATGGAGGTTGATCAAGCTTTGAAAGTTGGTGCTACCAATTTCCACAGGTGTTCCAACTGGTCTGGATTACTTACAACCCTCTCTGTCTGTGTAAAAGTATTGTTGGAACACACTGTGGTACCATACCCTCGTGAGCACTATTTGAACAGTATTGTACTGCAGAAAGTAGTGTGTTGCCATAAAAATGGTGGGAAAAAGGCAATTAACAATGGAAGAGAGACAGACCATCATAATACTTAAGAATGTTGGTCTTTCCTACAGAGAAATTGTGAAGAAAGTCAAGGTGTCAGGTGAGTACAGTATTCTTCACCATCAAAAGGCACTTAGAAACTGGGGGAAACTCTGACAGGAAGAGGTCTGGCAGACCCAAAGCAACAACAGAATCAGAAGACAAGTCTCTGAGAGTCAACAGCTTGCGTGATAGGCGGCTCACAGGACAACAGCTTCAAGCTTAATAGTGTTTGTAATAAGCAAGTCTCAGTTTCACCTGTAAAGAGAAGACTTGGAGCTGCAAGTTTGATAGGTCAAGTTGCAGCAAGAAAGCCATTGCTAAGACGTCAGAATAAGAAAAAGAGGCTTGCCTCGGCCAAGAAACATCGTCAATGGACTACTGAAGACTGGAAGAAGGTGCTATGGACTGATGAATAAAAATTTTAAATCTTCGGTTCATCACGCAGGATTTTTGTACGCCGTCGAGTAGGTGAAAGGAGGGTTCCTCAGTGTGTGACATCAACTGTTAACATGGAGGAGGAAGCGTGATGGTCTGGGGCTGTTTTGCTGGATCCAGGGTCGGTGATTTGTAAAGACTGAAAGGCACCTTGAACCAAAATGGCTACCACAGCATTTTGCAGTGTCATGCAGTACCCTCTGGTATGCACCTAGTTGGTCAGGGGTTCATCCTACAGCAAGATAATGACCCAAAACATAAGTCCAAGCTATGCCAGAACTACCTTAGCAAAAAAGAACAAGATGGTAAGCTTAAAAACATGGAGTGGCCAGCACAGTCCCCAGACTTAAAGGGGTGATAGAATGATTATATAGAGTATTTCACACTGTTCCTTATGGTCTCCTAATGGGGTATGTAACATTGGTTGGGCTGAAAATGGCCTGGTTGATATTTTATTGGCCCTTATGCATCCCTGTGTTTTGGCTCTATTTGAAACAAGAGCTTTTCTTCCAAATATGGTATGCTCGTGAATATTTAGATGAACTGCGCGCTGATTGGTTGAGCGAATTGCCATAGGCAGACCTTAGAGATGCGCGCTGATTGGTTGAGCGAATCCCCAATACACACACATTATAGAAGCGACAGAATCTCATATTCCAGACACTGCAATGTTTCATTACCAAATTCACTTCTGAGACTTTTTTATGTGAGAAATCAACTATATAAAGCTCAAATATGGGCTGTTTTACGAAAATTGATGGCTAATTGCAAATATGGTAAGAATGTGTGTCGGACTTCAGCGGTGGTGCTGCTGCCTCGCCGCACGGCCTGCCTTCCTTCACAGACCCCGGCCTGCTGTGAGCTCCGTTAGGCTGGCAGCCCTGACAGAGCTCCAGGGCCTGCAGCTCCCCTCTTCCTGCTAGCTAAATGGCCCGTTGTGTGAGAGTGAGAGCGCGGTCAGAGAGCTTGTTACACCAGCAATCTCTTACCACATGTTACACACAATGTCACGCCACTTAGCTATACAAAATCTAAATGTCTTATAAAGCTTACAAAGGTGTCCGATTTCAAGTTAATATTTGTGAAGTTTAGCTAGGTGTTTCGTTAGCTGCGACTGTCCCTTCAATCCTATCTATGTGTAGCTACAAATCACGGCTAGTTAGCTTCATTTTTGGTCGTAATTCGAGTATATTTACAGATAGAATTTCGCTACGCCACTTACACATCTAACTAAATGTGTTATAAAGCTAACTACGATGTCCGATTTCAAGTTAATGAATATTTGTGAACAGTGGGGGTTTCGTTAGCTATGACTGCCCCTTCAATCCTAGCTATGTGTAGCTAGCTACAAATCACGGATAGTTAGCTTCATTTTTGGCGTAATTTCTGTATATTTAGAGTTTGAATTTCATCACGCCACTTATACAAGATCTCCCTAAAGGTCTTATAAAGCTAACAACGGTGTCCGATTTCAAGTTAATATTTGTTAAGTTTAGCTAGGTGTTTCGTTAGCTGCGACTGTCCCTTCAATCCCATCTATGTGTAGCTACAAATCACGGCTAGTTAGCTTCATTTTTGGTCGTAATTCGAGTATATTTACAGTTTGAATTTCGTCACGCCACTTACACATCTAACTAAATGTCTTATAAAGCTAACTACGATGTCCGATTTCAAGTTAATGAATATTTGTGAGCAGTGGGGGTTTCGTTAGCTATGACTGTCCCTTCAATCCTAGCTGTGTGTAGCTACAAATCACGGCTAGTTAGCTTCATTTTTGGTCGTAATTCGAGTATATTTAGCTACAGTTTGAATTTCGTCACGCCACTTACACATCTAAATAAATGTCTTATAAAGCTAACTACGATGTCCGATTTCAAGTTAATGAATATTTGTGAATTTCAGAGGAATTCTAGGAGCTAGCTCTCATTGATAGAGCTACATCCAGCCGCAGGCTCTATCAATGAGAGTCGCGGACAAGCGGCGTTTATTTCCCCAATCGTTTGTTTAAATAACTCAACACATTATAATTACACACATTGAAATATTAACTGGAACCTGTGGTAACAGATTGCTGGTGCAACAAGCTCGCTGACCGTGCTCTCACTCACACACACCAATTCAATTCAATGGGAAATTCAAGGTCCCAGTAGCTTAAAGACATCACACACAACATAAACATATATCATAAACAGGATGACAAAAAAACAAATCCACATGAATAATATGGACAATAAGAGAAAAGATACTAAATAAAAAATCCACATGAATGTACTAAGGGATGTATAAGTATGAGACGCTTGCAGTTACAGTGATTCAGTATGCATGGTAAGGTGCTCTATAAGAGGGTGTGTCATGGTGATAGTGCAAATAAGTCCAATATTGCAAGGATAAAGTCTAGAGACCAGCATTAAATATGGACAACAAGAGAATAATATAGACATAGTAATATAAAAACTATAGCAGTGCAAAAAGTGTACAATACTCAGAAGCTATAAAATAATTTTAATTTTTGTCTCTATATAGCTATGCCCCCTTCATAACAACTGAATGGTGGTGAATGTTTTTCATAACTAACCCATTTCAATTATATTAAAGCTTAAAGTTGCATAAGTTAGACCCACACAAGACACAATGTTTGTATGAAAACCTGAATTTTAAATTAAACCAAGTACCATGTATCAGAAATACATTTGCATACCCCTCCAAAATCAGTTGGAAATTCTGTGAGAAATATGATTTTAATTGTGGATAGACTTCCTGCCGCGATACACACACATGCATTAGGAGGTGCGGCATGTCCGCCCCAAAATGGCGGCCGTGTTGACGTATTGCTCCAATGAATAGCAGTTGTCAATGCGGTATCTGTGTATATATGCTACATATAGGTTTACACAGATAGTGAAATGAGATCTGGTGATGAATCCCAGGTTGTCAAATGGCTCCCAACCCTCCTCTACTAACTGTTTTTGTTGAGAAAGTTCCTAAGAAAAGTCTTCGTTTGATTCATGACATGTTCCTAATCAGCAGAATAGGGGTGTCCCCGACTAAGGATTTACACATTCGAATCAGAATTGATGAATCTTTCTATAGTCGACTGATAGTCGAATCATCTGTGTGTGTGTGTGTGTGTGTGAATGGGTTGGGAGGGGCACGACACTAGTCAGCAGGAGGGTAACATGTAAACCGCAGGCGCGTATGGACGCGTATTTCGCATCCGCCGCATGCATAACCGTCTCTATTTTGGGAACTGTGTATCCTGGCTCAAGTGTGCCCAATAATTCTTTAAAACCTTCACCGTCCACAACATTCACTGGCCTCATTGTGAAGCGAAATAAACTCTGCAATTTTGTCCGGGATTTCTCTTTTCCTTTTCTATTTTTTGGCGCAGCTCCGGTACTATTACCAGATGAACTGCTGTCGTCAGTCTGATACTGTGGGTGGATCTAGAAAAAGGACTAACATATTTTAAGTCCCAACATATGATATTGCTATTCGTAAATTAAAAGCGCCGCCATTATATATGAAAAAGTGAAACGTCTTTATTGGTAATAAACTTACCCGTTTTAAGTGGAAAGCCATGTTTGTTGCTGACGAGTGGTAGGACATGAGCTGTTGGCACAACTTGCATTTTACTTTTTTTGGATCATCTTTTACCATTTGAAAGTGCATCCACACTTTAGATTTTCTTTTTCCAGACATTGTTAAATTACGTTAATCTCCTCGTCTGATATGCTCCTCGTCTGTCGCGGATCAGGGAAAGTGAAATTTAAATCTGTCACAGCGGTGGTTGGATTTACACACACACACACACGTAAAAAATATTTATTGAACTTTTCTTTCTTTGTTTTCACGTTTTTTTTTTACAGCATTATCATAATTAAAGGCTGTATATAACTTAATATAACCGTACAAAACCAGTAGTTCTGTGTGAAATTAGACATTGAGCACCCCCAAAATGGTATGATCCTCGTTTCATAATAACACCCGCGAAGATCCGACTGTGAGATTGGTGGTCGAAATCCGGCTCCGCATATCGATATATCGAATCTTCGACTATTCGGGGTCACCCCTACAGCAGAATTGTTCGCAGGTGTGTTCTTAGAACGATGAATCCCAATGTCTTCGTAAATTGAAAGCTTGTGGCCCGCTAGTGGTGGGCAGATCGATCCAAATATCGATAATATCGATACCAACGTTGGTATTGATATTGATCAATACCAGCGTAATGAGATGAATACTTTAGTTTCAGTTTCTCTCCAGTATGCACCGCTGTGGTTTCATCAAATAGGTGATCTGGCTGTCTGTGTCTGTGTCAGTGCCGCTCCAGTCACAGCGCAGAGCAGGCACTCTTTGCTCCCCCCCCACCCCTTTTGTGATTTAATCTTTACAGCTCCATCAGGTAATAATCAAAACCAAATATTAGTACAAAAGCT
Organism: Perca schrenkii; assembly: GCA_025617405.1. NCBI lineage: Eukaryota > Metazoa > Chordata > Actinopteri > Perciformes > Percidae > Perca > Perca schrenkii. The sequence continues at coordinate 40,251,700 of CM046790.1, read as the reverse complement.
TTGTTTATGCTTTATAAAACACAAGTTTTTTTCACTGTCGGGTGAGCAGCAGTCAACTGAAACAAGTAATAAACTCCTGAAATAAAAGTATTTTTATTAGATTACAAGGGGACTATTTTTATATTATATTCATGATATTGTAGACAATGTGTAGAATATAAAATGTCATACAAAGGTATAAAAGAATGCTTAAGTAAAATGATAAATCTTAAAATCTTAAAAAAGTGTTGATGTCTTTATCATTTCATCAGATAGAAATATTTGAAACTTCTTAAAGAATTGAAACTATTAACTGAATAAAAAAAACAAGCACTAGTAGATGGTAAACAACAATATTCACGTACATACAGACTCAATGTGTTAGATTTCCTGTAAATTAAATTAGCAACAGAGATTAAAAACACCAGTGATGAATATTAGAGCATATATGTTACAGATGATAATATCAGAGATAAAGGTCCAGTGATGAATATTAGAGCATATATGTAACAGATGATAATATCAGAGATAAAGGTCCAGTGATGAATATTAGAGCATATATGTTACAGATGATAATATCAGACAGCCTGGCCTCGTTCTTCTGGACTTAACAAATGTTATGGGAGGATTGGGCTTAAATTGAAAGGAAATATACCAACACAATTTTGAAAATGGAACATAGGGCCTAATTTTAAGAAAAATCTTAGAAATGTGGGAACAGGACTGTGGGACCATTGGGCTGTGGGAACATAGGTCGGACCCCCATGAAGCCATTGTAAAGACTTCAGAACTGGAGTGATGTGATCCACTTTCTTGGTCTTACTGTAGTGAGGACTCGAGCGAGTCCTGCAGACTTCCTTCAGTAGTGGAGTTACAAGTCTAAAGTTTGTCCTGAGTGGGGCGCTAGAGGAACGTATATGGGGATCGCCCTCTAAGCTTACTGGCTCAGGGATTATTCTCCCTGTCAATACAATAGGAATCATAATAACAATACACTTCATTTCTTGTAAGCAATTCAGCTTTTAATTTTTTTTTTTAAATGTGTTTTGGTTTGAGTTAATATCGGAGCAAGGTTATAATAGTTTCATTTTAATTTAGTCTGAGTTAGTTTAAGTCTGAGTTTGAGTCTTTGTTAGTGTTAGTTTAGTTTAAGTTCATAGAAAGGTTTAGTTTTTATATATTTAGTAGTGCTGTCAGCATTAACGATAATCTCTTTGCGATTAAGGGCCGAGCATAACGTTTAATTTTTTTTAATCGCATGCCGCCATTTATTAATTTATTTTCACTTCACACAGCTTTGCGTCGTGCCTAACAGGCTACTATTTTGACCCTTTGCCGCACTTTGCCATACTTTCTCATACAGCCTGGTCTCACTGAATTCCGTAATATGGGCACGGACTGGTAACAGCTCATTCCGTGGTGGTGGTACGGAATGTGTGAAAATTCTGTGTGTCCACCACGGAAAACAATGCCAATGTAAAGTCAATGAGAAGATGACGTGACACGGTAGTGAGTAGTATATAAGGCCGGAATTCCGCAGAAGGAGGTTGGTTGGGGTGGTGAATGGGTAAAACACAGGACTTTCACTCAAGAGAGCGGAGTTCGCGTCCCGCGTGTGGCGTTTGTAGGTTGTGTTTTTATTTTTATTTTTATTTTTTTTTTTAAGCGTGTCCCGCGTGTGGCACGGAACCGTAAGCCCACCCACGACCTTTTCCTGAACCCAACCGTCCCGTTCTTGTCGCGTGTCACGGAACCGTAAGCCCACCCACGACCTTTTCCTGAACCCAACCATCCCGTTCTTGTCGCGTGTCACGGAACCGTAAGCCCACCCACCGTTTTTTTCCGGCGATCCGCGTGTCACGTAAGCCCGTATTTCGTTTTCGGCGATCCGTGTTCATTACACGGAATTCTTCCGTGGGCCCATCACGGAATTTGGCGATCCGTTGGCAATCCATGTTCATTTAACGGAATTATTCCGTGACAGTTTAACGGATTTTGTTGCAATTCCGTTAAACTGCCACGGATTTTGAGTTAAGGGTCCGTGCCCATTTTACGGAATTCTGTGAGATCAGGTTGAGCAGGCACACATACAGTATGTTTAGAAGTTTATGCCTCGACGCAGAGGTCCAGGGTTCGACTCCGTCCTGTAATGATTTCCTGCATGTTTTCCCCCTCTCTCTCTGTCCCCTCTCTCACCTATCCAGTACATTAAAAGGCGGAAAAGCCCAAAAAAATAAATATATATAAAAAAAGGAGCACAAAAAACAGTTGGCGACATTAAAGCTGCAGTAGGTAAGATTGTGAAGAGCCAGGACTTTGCCAACAGATTTGAACATCGACAACTTCTCAGTCCCTCCTCCCTTTCTGCTGCAGCCCAAACCGTCTCCTAAGCCCCTCCCACACAACGGAGGTTGACAGAACTGCCGGCCGGCATGTCAGACAGACAACATGTTCAATAACTAAACACTAACACAACGTTAACTTTACTCACCAACAGTAAAACGATGCTAACTAGCAGGCTACCGTACAGCATCATATCAGACCGACCACTGTGGTAACGTTACTATCATCCTCACCAACGTAGCTTTGTGGACTTTTGACTACTAATAACCAAGTGAAAGATAAATCATTCATGGTAATAATGTTACCTGTTGAGAGGAAATGTGGCTACATCTGCATCGTTCTCCAGATCTTTAAAATCCTGCAGCCACGCCACCTCTGAAAAGCCTCTCCATTATTCACGGAGTTTTGGAAAACTTTTCTGCAGCTCGTGCGCGGGGAGGGGGGAGGGGAGAACGCTATGTATGCGTGTGCCTGAGCAGTGATTGACAGGCAGATTGACCACCCCTGTGGCCCTGATTGGAGAAAATCGACCGGGAGCGGTAGAATTTTGCCAATGGCACTACAGGCTGTAGGAGGTGCCAGAGGAGCTGTCTTTTTTTTTTTTTTACATAATTCATGTAGTTCTACTGGATCATAGGGTCAGTTTCAGCAAATATGACAGAAAGTTAGTTTTATAAGACTTACCTACTGCATCTTTAAAGAACGGCTAAGGCCATGTGGTCAAAATTAAATGATTGATTAATAATGTAATAACAATAACTTATAACAATACATTATTTCACCAGTAAATTGCTGGTAAATGACAAAAACAAGCACCAGATGGGAAAAGAGTATTTTACAATAACTTAAAATGCACCACAAGGCTGGCGAGTTTCAAGTGAATGCACCGTCTGGGTTGTTTTTTCGACAACGGCAGCTGCAGTCAGACTGTTACGTCCCACTGTTGGAATCCTCTACAGGGAAATACAGTCACACTTTACACCGCTTAAGCTGTCAGCAATTTAACCATTGGGTTTAATCCAGATACTAGCTAAAGGTAACGTAGCGTCCCGTGCAGCGATGCTTCTAAAAAAAAAAAAAAATGACGTACCAAAATATACGTTCTTCTTTGGTCTCATTACTACCGTTTACGTCCAGGCATGAAAATGGGTCAGGGGTGAAAAAGGTGAGAAGGATATAACCCCTCTAGGGGAGTCCGGGGGCATGATCCCCCGGAAGAAAACTTTAAATATTCCATATTTGAAGCATCAATCTGATGCATTTTGAGATGCATTTTTTGCCAACCAACAGTGTAATATTTCAATATGAACTTATTAAAGTTAATTTGACTGGCAAAAAAGTTAAAGTCCTTCTGACATTACACAATAATAAGTCATAATTTTTAAAAACTAAAAAAGAAAAAAAAGATAAATTTTTACTTCTTCCAACCATATGTTAAATAAAGAGTCAATGTGGATTTACATATTGCCATAATATCATAATCCTACAATGAATCATTGTGAAAACTAAACTTTACTACTTTGGCGATGTCATCATCAAAAAAGCGAATTTATATATATCATATATATTTATACATTTTATATATATATATATATATATATATATATATATATATATATATATATATCATATAGCTAGACGTCTAAACTCCGTTATGTTTAAATAACTGCCATGCTGATTCCAAACAGACAGCTTCATCAAGGCATTTTGGGCTTCAGATAGCCTTTACACAGTGGCCCTCCATCGTTAATGACAAATCATGTTCCGCTATGAACGTGCATACACGTATTGTTTTTATCACGGTCGGTCAGTGAAGGCACAGTTGCAGTCGCAACGTTAGCGGCCGTTGCCGGTGTTTTGGTTTAACAAGAGGCCATGTTAACTGGCGACCGTCAGCCAAATGCGTTTGTTTAAGTAAACACGTCACGCAATGGATGTATTAAGAGAACAAAAAATGCACGTCTTGTATGTTTGTCCACGGTAACGTACTCGTATGACAGAGCTTTGTGACTAGCATCTAATGACTAGCTAGCAAGCCCTGGCTTACCGCGACTGCCGTCCGGTGTCTTCCTTCAACATGTGCTGCAGAAGCAGCACCCGGCCAGCTCCCTCAGTTTGAGACACCAAGTGCTAAACGGCTTCCCGTCTCCAATCTTTTCCTCTTGTCCTCTATTCATGCCCACCGCCATTTCTTTTAACTACTTTCTCAACTAAAGCTTCCTGTATCTACATGCTCCAAGTTTGATAAACTTTGTGTAGCACCTCTAACTGGAATTAGAATGATAGCTATATATCTATTACCTAGGCTCTGAGCAGTAATTGACAAGACTCACAAGGAGACTTTACTTTTTTAAACAGAACAGCTGGCAGGTTTATTACACAATCACAGTGTAACACACTATTCACAGAATTTTACCTTACATTAGAGAATATCCCCAAAATAAAATAGAGCTCTTTCATTTAAAATTAGGAAAACAAAATAAATAGTCCTTGGCAAAATAAAAGTCACTCTACCCGGGTAGTAAACCAAAAAAACCTTCAAGTTTCCTTATCTGGAATCCATGGAATCCAATATCCGAGATCTGGATACGAATCAGTTCAGTCACTCCGCGGAAGAGAATCCGACACAGCTGGCCACACTGCGTCCAACGTTCCTTCTGTGGAATATCACTCACTGGGACAGGCTCGCCATCGTACTTGGTGTGGTTTGGAACCAAACGGAGGTTTCGGCAGGAAAACACAGTGAAGAACAACAGAAAAGCGTCCCCCACAATGCAGTCCTCGGGTTACTAGTACAAAATAATCTTATCCACACAACTCCTGATTAGAATTGACTAGATATGTTACTGTTTTTTCGATCTATTTCCACCAGATGAACTAGAGCTTTCTTCTAATACAACTCGATACAACGGAAAATTCCCAATGACGGTGTAAAAGCAGCGCTAAGGCGCCCTCTACTGGCATCATGTAATTTGACACTCAACTAGTTAACCCTTTAGTGACAGCATATTCTATATGGGTTACACACTCCCCTCCTAAATCAGCATGAGTCCCTTCATGTGCTATAATATTCTGGCTCAAACACTTATAAGTTCTTTATTGTCATATTCACTGAATATACTGAGTGCATGATTAAAACTTTCTAAAAGGTTTTGAGCAAATGAGATTAGGGGTTTTCCCAACTGTGGGTAATGGAATCGGCCAGGTGCTCGCCTCGCCCTTTCAGATCGACGTACGGACTCGTCTTCTCCAACTTCTCCAAGTACTTCCTCATCTCGTTGATCACAACCATCAGGGATTTCAATGTCAGTTTTCTGTACTCCTTTTTTATTATTGTCATCTTCTGGATCACCAAGATCCAACAAGGGAACGTCATCATCTTCCAGAGTGATAGCTGACATCACATTGCCTGGCCCAGGCAAGATCTCCACATCCTCAGTAGGAGGTTGTTCAACATTAGTCCCTGGCTGGAATTCTCCAGCCTCTTCAAGACATGCCTCTGCTCCTTGTGCCGGCAATGCCAACTCCTTACTTGCCGAGAGCTCCCCTGGAGACTGGGGTGGTAATGTCTTGCTCACGTCACTCTCTCTCCGGGAAGATGGACAGATGTATCCAGCTTCTTTTGGATGTTGTATATATTTGTGAACCTTTCCTCAGTAAAAGCTGAAGATTTCACAGGAAAAACCGTGTAGTCATCTTCAGACTCGCAATCTTCCTCTTCTTGCTGCTGAGGAGAATTTTGTCGTGTCCTGGGTCGATGTGTGGGCCTTGGCTGATCTGGTTCATCCTCTTCAACTTCAGACAACTGCCCACATGGTAACAGAAGATCCCTGTGCAGAGTGCGGATTGGACCATCTTGATTTTCTGTCTGAACCATGTAAACAGGTAAGTCTCCCATCTGTTTTAGGACACAGTACACAGCAGACTCCCACTTGTCTGCAAGTTTGTGCTTGTTCCGCAGCCGGACGTTCCTCACCAGGACTCTATCCCCCACTTCAAGGGTAGATTCTCGGACCCTCTTATCAAAACGGCGTTTATTTCTGTCAGCAACTTTCTGTGAGTTTTCAATAGCTGTTTGATAACTCTCCTCTAGCCTAGACTTGAGATTCCGCACATACTGTGAGTGAGATGCTGGTTTCCCTTCTCTGACAGGTAAACTGAACGCAATATCCACAGGCAGCCTGGGTTGTCTCCCAAACATCAGCTCATAGGGGCTAAACCCTGTAACCTCATTTCTGGTACAGTTGTAGACATGTGTGAGTGGTTTTACAAAGTCCCGCCAGTGACTCTTCTCTTTATCCTTTAGGGTACCCAACATGCCAAGAAGGGTGCGGTTAAACCGCTCAACCGGATTTCCTCGCAGGTGATAGGGACTTGTCCGCACTTTCTTGATACCAGCTATGGCACAGAGCTCTTTAATAGTACAAGATTCAAAGTCCCTGCCCTGATCACTATGCAGGTGTTCAGGAAACCCATAATGCACCAGGAATTGCTCCCACAGGCACTTTGCAACAGTAGTAGCCTTTTGGTCTTTAGTAGGTATGGCTACTGCGTACTTTGTAAAGTGGTCTGTGATGACCAGAATGTCTTTAGTGTTGTGGGTGTCAGGCTCAAGCGATAAGAAGTCCATGCAAACCAATTGCATTGGCCTAGATGTCTGGATTAGGGCTGCAGCTATCGATTATTTTAGTAATCGAATATTCTACCGATTATTCCATCGATTAATCGAGTAATCGGATAAGAAACACTTAGTAAGAAATACTTAGTAAGCAGCAATAGTAAATATTTATTATTGCCGTTTACTAAAAAAAAGGAAACCTGTAGCTTGTGTATATATACAAAAGACAGGTTTCCTTTTTTAGAAAAAGCAAAAAAAAACATTACAATAGTACATTTTTGGTGGCCCAAATGTTAATATTTTTCACCCCATTCCCCTTCTTGCCTCTTGCTCTTTGCACTGGATATGCAAAAGAGCTGTTCACTGACCAGAGGGTTTACAGCAGGGCTACTCAACTACACTGTTCTGGGGGACGCATTTTCAGAAGCCTAATACACAGTGAGCATTATAGATATATCTATGGTGAGGTGAAAGAATAAAGAATGCATGATGACATCATTCACGTGCATATTAAGTGGCCATGCTGGGGGGAGGAGCTGGTGTGTCTCCGGCAGCGGCTAAGTTTCCAAACATTTAGAAGCAAACTAATAAACAGTTAGACTACAAACCGACAGCTTTCGTTTTAGCTTGTTGGTAAAACATGGCTGTTAGCAGAGTAGCATGCTGTAGGCTAGTTGTGTAAAACATCACTATTAGCAGAGTAGCATGCTGTAGGCTAGTTGTGTAAACAGCGCGGTGGACGAGAGCAGCAGACGTTAGCTACCTTGTGTCGGGTTGGCTCCGTGGAATGCGTGGAATGGATGAGTACACTGGAGGTTTGTTACGGAGATGATGTAGCAGCATGTTTGCAGCTTAAAATGATCCCAAACTATCTGTGATTTTCTCTCGCCTGTCTCTTCTCTTAGACCCTCGCTATTTTCGTCTTCTTTCATTTGTAATCGGGGCCGTCTTGTGTTTATATACTGTCCATGCTTGTGTTGTGTCCGCAGAAGCACAAACCTCATGTGCGCTAGTAATAATCCTCCGTGCGGAAACACAGTGAGCCGTACAACCTTAATTACATTGATTTTACGAAGCTTCGAGGCAAAGAATTTGCTTCGAGCATTTTTTGTAATCGAATTATTCGAGTTATTTGAGGAATCGTTGCAGCCCTAGTCTTGATACTGACAAGAGGTGCTGCTTTTTCAGGCAGAGTCTTTCTTCTAACACATCGGCCACATGTTTTGACCTTGTGCTCGACGTCGGCAGCCATTCGTGGCCAATAGAATCTTGACCTTACTAAGTCAGTTGTACGCTCTATCCCCATATGCCCCATGTCATCATGAAGACAAGTGAGTACAGTTGCTCTCGGTGACTCTGGAAGTACGAGCTGATAGGATGTTTGTTCTTCACACTGACGTTTCCTGTACAGAAGGCCATCTCGCATTTCAAGACGCTTCCACTCTTTAAGCACCAACTTGAGTTCAGGGGAGTCAGGACTAATGTCACTAGGTACTTTGTCTCCAGCTTTTAACCAGTTAATGACATGCTTGATGATGGGGTCAGCTTCCTGTCGTTCTCTGAGTTCCACTTCACTAAAGGTGGGTACAGTTTCATGTCCTATTAAATCTTCTTCACCATAGATGTCTGGTACAGCCTCGGCATGGAGAGCTAGAGATTCTACCAACGTAAGGGAAGGTAAGTAGTTGTCAGGCTCTCTTAGAAGGTGTCTGTGACATACAGCTGTAACCACATCTGCAGGTAAGTTTAGATGGTCAGCTGATGATGCTAGATGATGTGATGTGAACTGTTTTATCCTTTCTTTCTCTTCCAGTTCAGCGTCATCATCAACCAACATACCATGGGGTCGCCTAGAGAGGCCGTCGGCATCCTGATTGCTCTTTCCAGCCCTATACTTGATGTTGAAATTGAATGTGGAAAGGGCTGCAAGCCAACGATGACTGGCGGCATCTAGTTTTGCTGAGGTGAGTATGTAGGTTAATGGATTGTTATCCGTTATGACAGTGAAGGTATTACCATAGAGATAATCTTGGAACTTCTCAAGGATTGACCATTTTAAATCTAGGAACTCCAGCTTGTGTGCTGGATACCTCGCCTCGCTACTTGAAAGTCCCCTACTGGCATAGGCAATGACCCGTGTTTGTCCGTCTTGCTCCTGATATAAAGCAGCCCCTAAACCAGTAGTGCTAGCATCTGTGTGCAAAGTATATGGTAGCTTTGGATTTGCAAAGCCCAGGACTGGAGAGGATGTCAGCTTTTCTATTATGCACTCAAAAGCTTCCTGACAAGCAGGTGTCCATCTTTCTGCGAACGGCTCTTTTGGGTTGAAATACTTCTCTTTACATGTCGTCATCTTCTGACCTTTTTTTAGAGGTGGGTATCCGGAAGTGAGATTGTTTAGTGGCTTAACTATTTTGGAATAGTCCTTCACAAAACGACGATAATAGCCAGAGAAGCCTAAAAAGGACTTTAGTTCTTTAAGAGTCTGGGGCTTTGGCCAAGTTTTCAGTGCACTGACTTTCCCAGGGTCAGTCTCCACACCATCTCTTGAGACGACATGTCCGAGGTAATGCACAGAGGTCTGAAAGAATTTGCATTTCTCGGGAGAAAGTTTGAGACCGGTTTCTCTTAGCCGTTGCAGTACATGCAGGAGTCTGGCTTCGTGTTCCTCCAGGGAGTTTGAGAACACAATTATGTCATCAAGGAACACTAGCACCTCTTTCAAGTTAATGTCACCCATACATTTCTCCATTAACCGTTGGAAGGTGCTAGGAGCATTGGTTATTCCCTGATTAAACTCCCAAAAACCCAGGGGGCACACAAAAGCAGTCTTGGCTTTGTCACACTCCTCCATGTCGATTTGGTAATAGCCTGACTTGAGGTCCATCACAGAAAACCATTTTGACCCAGTAAGGGCCGAGAAGGCTTCTTCCAGGTTTGGTAATAAGCATCCTTATTAAGCATCCTTTATGGTTTGCAGGTTAAGCTTACGGTAATCGACACAAAGGCGGACATCACCATTCTTTTTCCTTACGACAACAATGGGTGAGGAGTAAGGGGACTCCGATTCTCGTATCACACCAGCTTCCAGCAGTGATTGCAAGTGTTTTCTCACAGCTTCATAATCATTAGGATGGATGGGCCGTGCCCGTTGCTTGAAAGGAGTCTCATCTTTTAGCTTGATGTGGTGTTTGACTTTGGTGGCATGGCCAAAATCAAGGTCATGGTGTGCGAAAACGTCAGCATAACCGTTGAGCTTCTCAGTGATTCTGCTTTTCCACTCCTCTGGCAGAGGGGACTGACCAAAGTCAAACATCAGGTCGCTCTGGGTATTCTGACTCGATGGAGAAACAGTGGCATTACAACAGCTCAAAGTGGCAGAGTTTTTGTCAGGTAAGGGAACATTTTCAAGGATCTGTTCGGGAGCATGTAGTTCTGCAATAACACAGTTTGTGGGGATTGTTATATCATGGTCTGTTTCATTCCTGATCCAAACAGGCAACTTCTATTGGTGCTGCTGTGGCAGAGTGATGAGACAACAATCAACGAACATCCCACCAGGTAAGGCAGAGGTTGTTGGTTGCTCCAGAACTGCCCATTTCTCAGTATTAGCAGGACTGACGTTGGCATAACCTTCCACAGCAACTTTCTCATGTGCAGGAATAACTTGCTGCGTTTTTCCTTTAAGTGTCATGAGGCCAATTTTTCCAGTGGTGTTCAGCCTTTTTCTGAGCTCAAGTGCCCTGAGGATTTGTATATAACCATAGACACTTGAAGTGTTTTGTTTTTGAGTATTGTTCTGGCAGTGTTCATCATATAACACATCAAGTAAGTTAGTCCCTATCAGAATAGGTAGGTCACTGTTGGAGCGTAGATCAGGGACAACTAATGCTAATGTGGATACTTCAGGTGCAGTGCCAATGAAGTCTTTTGGGAAACCAATGTTAACTTCTACGTACCCTAAGTATGGAACAAACTGACCATTAGCACCCTCTACATCAAGTAGATTAAAAGGCTGGATTGGCTGCTCTGATAAGTGTTCTTTGTAGAATGCAGTTGATACTGTGGTCACCTGAGATCCGGTGTCAAGGAGACAGTTACAGTTTACTCCTGACACAGTAACATTGCTGGTGCATTTCTCCCCTATTAACCCTTTTGGTATTTTAGACCGGTGTTTTGTACTGTGCGAATAACTTGAAGTATTCTGTTTAGCATTTGATTTGGGACAAGTGTGGTTAATCGTTGTTCCTGTTTGCGCTTCAACAGGAACAGAACCTAGTTTAACTCTGGCTGAGTTTGGGCTTCCCACAACCGCTGCTTCTCTTTGAGTTCTTTTCGTTTAGCCTCAACAACGACTGGGTTGGGCTCATTGCTGCAGGATGGGGCTATATGTCCATCTTCACCACAGTTAAAGCAGTACCACGGGCGAGGTTTCTTGCTGGATTTTCCCACATTCTGCTGTGGTGGTTTCTCTGCAGGCTCTTTCGGCTTAAATTTCTTTGACTTGAATGTCTTAGTGGTAGCCTTTGCTGAGGACTCATCCATCGATGCTTTCAGGGTTGCCAGCTGTGCTTGAAGTTGTGCTATTTGTTTTTCCATTTTCTTTGTACACGCATCAGGGTTGTCTTCCGCAGCAGCAGCTGCTATGTCTTTCTCGTAAGTGCCAAAGTCGTACACATTCAGGGAGTTAGACTGGACTGTAGTTTTGGGACACCCAAGATGCTGCTTCATGCGGCAGGACTTGGCAGTTTGCTTGTCTTCTTCAGTTCGTAGTAAGAGCAACAACTCAGGAAATGAGGGTGGATTATACTTTTTTTGTTCCAGCTGGAGATTTGTGATGAAACTGTTGTTCCACCATCCCCTGCAGAACTGTTTCAGCAGTTGGCGGTCTGAGTCTCCAGCGGCAATACCCTTTCTTTTAACTACATTGCTCAATGTAGCCTGTAGTCGGTGTAAGTAAGCAGAAGATTTTTCACCTGCGTTTTGATTGGTGTTTAGGAATGCTGCAAAGAGTTCATCACCATCATCCACAGTACCATAAGCTGAGTCAAGAACACTCAGATATTCACTGGAACTGGACTGAGGCCCTAGATGTTTCACAACATTGGCAGCTGGAGGGAGCAGGCTTTCTGAAATCTTTCTGACCACTTGTTTGTCAGAAACCGTAGTATCTGTGAGGTAAAACTCTGCATTGCTACGCCAGGTGTCATAATCAACTTCTAGGCTGGGACATGGAGATCTTCCAGAGAAAGGCCTCCACTTGGAAAAGCTGTGAGGTGTTGACGACATGTCATTGCTCTTTACGATGTGTTCCACCACCACTCTTTGGACTTCAGGTGTAATAAGTTGTTCAGGGGATAACTGGTAGGTTGCTCTACCACCACTAGGTGGAACCTCATAAGCCTGTTTGAGTGGGAACAGAATGCTATCCGTATTCATTGTCACTTTGGACTGAGTAGTTGGCTCAGTTGGGGTCTGGTCAGTTACTGGGTCTGCCACTGTATTTGTATCAGGGGTATACAGTGGGGATATGTTGACCAAGAGGTCTTCATGCTCAACTGGGCGGTCCTGCTTTGCAGAGTGTTGAATTCCAGCCAACTCCTCTAGCAGTATTTTCTCAAAATCTGTACCACTCATTTTTGCTACATCTTTTAACTCAGAAAGGTAGGACTGGGTTAAGCATGATCCTACATTAGCAGTATAAATACTAGACAAAAGCTGGATGTGATGAGTAATGTTAGGATCAGAAGAGGGCCTGTGACATGGTAAATCACTCTGGAGTGTTTGAATAGCTGTGCCAAATTGAAACTCAACAACAGCTGTGTTCTTGAAATCAGTATCAGAACTTTCTATCTTAACTACTCTTTCTATGGACCCATATTTCTTCAAAAAGTCAACCACCTCATCATCTACATCAGTACCAGAAAGACCACTGACTAGGACTGAATTGGGCACCTTAATGTTCTTAGACTGAATAATATCCATGTTGCAGTAAGTGGAATTTCAAAACAACTCAAAAAAATAAAACACATTAATTCACAGTCTGAGAGATTATGATGAATTGTGAACAAACGTGCCAAAGCTGTTCTGTATACGTATAGATATAACCGCAAACTGCTCCTGGCTGGCTCGCCAGCTTTATGTAGCACCTCTAACTGGAATTAGAATGATAGCTATATATCTATTACCTAGGCTCTGAGCAGTAATTGACAAGACTCACAAGGAGACTTTACTTTTTTAAACAGAACAGCTGGCAGGTTTATTACACAATCACAGTGTAACACACTATTCACAGAATTTTACCTTACATTAGAGAATATCCCCAAAATAAAATAGAGCTCTTTCATTTAAAATTAGGAAAACAAAATAAATAGTCCTTGGCAAAATAAAAGTCACTCTACCCGGGTAGTAAACCAAAAAAACCTTCAAGTTTCCTTATCTGGAATCCATGGAATCCAATATCCGAGATCTGGATACGAATCAGTTCAGTCACTCCGCGGAAGAGAATCCGACACAGCTGGCCACACTGCGTCCAACGTTCCTTCTGTGGAATATCACTCACTGGGACAGGCTCGCCATCGTACTCGGTGTGGTTTGGAACCAAATGGAGGTTTCGGCAGGAAAACACAGTGAAGAACAACAGAAAAGCGTCCCCCACAATGCAGTCCTCGGGTTACTAGTACAAAATAATCTTATCCACACAACTCCTGATTAGAATTGACTAGATATGTTATTGTTTTTTCGATCTATTTCCACCAGATGAACTAGAGCTTTCTTCTAATACTACTCGATACAACGGAAAATTCCCAATGACGGTGTAAAAGCAGCGCTAAGGCGCCCTCTACTGGCATCATGTAATTTGACACTCAACTAGTTAACCCTTTAGTGACAGCATATTCTATATGGGTTACATTTGCATCCATTTTTTTAGCCGCGTTACCACGGAGACCACACCGGCACTTGTTCTACGGGCACCACACTCTCACATTTCGGCAAACACCCGCCCTACTTTGTATCTGATTGGCTAGAACTCGTTTCATTGGTAGGTGGAAGTTTGATGATTGGTTGAATCCAGCGCATCGAAACAAACCAGCACTGCCCGAGGGGGTCTTTACAACCAAATGATTTTTCTTAAGTACTCACGGTTTAAGGCCGCTTCTCCCAGGATCACCGAAGGTTCCACTCCGCTGGAAATGCACTCCACTGAGAGATTAAAGGAGGTCTGCCTGTCATGATTGGTCCCCGCCGGGTTGCAACTCACCACGGGCGGTTAAAGATGAGTCTGAACTGCCCCCTGGGGGGGGTGTCCCCCTCCCGTACGGCAGGGGTGGAAGAAAAGAAAAGAAAAACTCTTCCAAAAAGGCACAAAAGATTCACAAGGTTTTTGGTTCCCTTGCTCAAACCGAGCTCAGGTATTTTTATTTTAGTTGAAGCAGAAAGTTAAAAAAGCAAATAAGCTAAACTGAGAGAAAATGAAAAAAAGTCCTAACAGAGAAAGTTCAATGAATGCTGAGATGTCCCCTGTATGTGAGAAACATACAGAAACTGCCTTCAGGAGATCTTTACAACCAAATGATTTCAATTGATTACTCACGTTTGACGGCCACTTCTGCCTTGGTCACAGAAGGTTCCACTCAGCTGGAGGATCAAATGAGGTCTGCCTGTCAAGTTCGGTCCCCCGAGGGTTGCGTCTAACCACAAGCGGTTAAAGAGGAGCCCCCACTTCCCCTTTTAGGGTTTTTCCCCGCTCGCACGGGTGAAGTGGAGGACAAGGAGAAAAAGAGGAAAAAAGGAAAAAAAGTCTTCTAAAAAGACAAAAAAGACTTACAAGGTTTTTTGGGTCCCCTTGCTCAAAACAAACACAGGTGGTTTTATTTTATTTGAAGCAAAAAGTTAACAAGAAAAAACAAATAAGCAAAAAATGAATAAATGAAAAAATGAAATAAGTTCAATCACTCAAAAACGCTTTTAAGACACAGGATGTCCCTACAGCAAGGGTTCAGGTCAGGAGAGCAAAAAATAAGCCAAAGAGCCCCGGTTTTTGGCCAAGCACCCATTTTTATATGTACATTTCTTGGAGTTCAACCCTCCTATCCCAGTGAGGTGTGTTTTTCCATTTTATTGGATATTCGTAAAAACATCTCATATGACGACGTTTCCTATATGCATATGCCTTCTACTATCAAACATACAATCTAACAGCTCAGCTCATCAGCAGGTTAACGCAGACATCTTTCTCTCTCCTGTGTGTATCTAGGGCACTTCCTCTTTCCATCCGCAGGTTCAAGCAGACAGTTGCACAACACACCTTATCCATCTGAGGCCTCTTGCACACACTTCCTCTCTAGGCTGCAGGGTCAAAAGGGCAGCTACACACAGTAATTCACACTAAGATGTCTCTAAGCATGTTTCATAATAATATCAGTAACACGACGTTTAGCATGATTATATTTCTAAGCAATCATATAGTTTTAAAAGTGAATCAACACTCACAAACCAAAATCAAAAGAACTATTATAGTTTCAAGAGCAGAAATATATTTTAGCTGTTTTTGGGTTAACTTACATCAGAAGCAGAAGTACATTCTCAACTGTTCTTTGGATTAATACAAATACATCTCAAAAAGCAGGAGTATAGTTTTAGCTGTTTTGGGGTTTTCACATACTCTCGTTCAACAAGTTGAAGCAAAAAGTTAACAAGAAAAAGCAAATAAGCTAAATAGAAATAAAATGAAAAAATGAACTAAGTCTTTAACAGAATGAGCTCAATCACTCAAAATGCTTTTAAGCACAGGATGCCCCAAAAAGCAAGAGAGCGCTTCCTGTTGGCAAAGCACAGTTTTGGATCAATTTTTACTTTAAACCATATGTTAAATAAAGAGTCAATGTGGATTTAGCTACATATTGCGATAATATCATAATCCTACAATGAATCATTGTGACTACTAAAATGTGCTACTTTGACCAGGTCATCATCAAATAAGAGAATTAGTACATTCAAGATTTTGTCCATGTTGATATTAGCTGCTTTATTTACATTTAGTAAAAACGCCGCATTGTTTATCTTTTCATATAGCTAGACGTCTAAACTCTGGGACAAGGCCGATATGTTTAAATACCTGCCATGCTAATTCCAAACCGACAGCTTTGACAAGGTTGTTTGGTCTTCAGATAGCTTTTACAAATCATGTTCCGCTATGAACGTGCACACACGTATTGTTTGTATCACGGTCGGTCAGTGAAGGCACAGTCGCAGTCTTAACGGTAGCGGTAGGTAGCTTCCGGTAACGGGCTCGTATGACAGAGTGCACGGACCAAAGCTTTGTGACTAGCATCTAATGACTAGCAAGCCCTGTCTTACCGCTGCTGCTGTCCAAAACATGCGCTGCAGAAGCAGCACCCGGCTCCCTCAGTTTGAGACACCAAGTGCTAAACGGCTTCCCGTCTCCACCCTTTTCTTCTTGTCCTCTATTCATGCCCAGCGCCATTTGTTTTAACTCCTTTCTCAACTAAAGCTGCCTGTATCTACATGCTCCAAGTTTGATAAACTTTGCCTCCATTTTTTTTTAGCCACGTTACCATATGTCATGGTTACCACGGAAACCACACCGGCATTTTGGCAAAGAATCGCCTACTTTGCATCTGATTGGCTAGAACTCGTTTCTTGGTTGGTGGAAGTTCGATGATTTGTTAAATCCATAGACAGTATGGTTAAATCCAACGCATCAAAACAAATCCAATGTGGACTTTTTAATTTATTTATTTTTCTAAAATAGGCATACGCCAGAAATAGGGCACCAGGCCCGAATACTTACAGGTCACCTATTTTTGTTTCAAAACCGCAAATTTCGCCGAAAGGTGAGTGATTTTCATGTCTGAAACATGTTTTTCACCGATTCATCACTAGAAATTTAACTGTAGCAAGCATCTTACTATCACTAACATGATCCACATTGATATTTATACAAAACAAGTGATATATTCAGCTACAAAAAAGCCTAAAAGTTAGAACAGAAGAATAATGAGGCATTGTCATGGAGATGATACACCGTCTCGTCTCATTGGTGTTAACTGACAGGTTTCAGAACGCTGCAGACCGACTCGTTGCAAGAAGTTTCAACTCATCTCGTTGTGAATCTTTGGTCTGAACTGGGCTTAATAAAACTTGATAAAAAAAGAAAAAGATCAAACCAACCATTAAGATAGATTTACATAAAAACTCTGTATTCTAAATTAAAAACTACTGAAAGAAAACTTAACATATCTTTGCAATAATGAGACAGCAGTAGGATAGGTGCAGATTAAAATGTTAAATCCGGTGACTTTTCTCTTTAAGAAAAAACGAATGAATATAATCATCCTCTTAACTGCTCTGTTCCACTGTCACACACACATTAACAGGTGATATTTTCCCTTAATCAGCATTTAAAATGTATGGAAACATCTTCTCAGTGAAAGTGTGTGTGATGGTGTGATTGTGTGTGTTAGTATCAGCATCAGAGAACGACAGTTTTCCTCTGTTCCATTCCATAGTCACTCTGATCCGCCGGAGCTGCTTCTGCATTACAAGATATGTGAGTGGAGCTGGTGGTGATCCCACTGCGTATTTACATTGATGGAACAATATTGCCCAAAATCCAGTCACCTCTCTTCCCTTCCTCGGGACAGAGTCTGCTGACACACCCAGTACCCAGCCTGTACTGTCTCCAACCTCGACATCCCAGCTGTGAGTCCCAGAGTTAAAGCCCTCAGAGCCCAGGACAGAGAAGATTTTATCAAACCTCTCTGGATTATCAGTGAAATTCTTTCTCTTTCCTCCAAGTCTCACATTGGTCAGATCTTCAGACAGGATGAGATATGGACCAGCAGTGTTTAGGTCCAGAATCACAGGAGTGTAGGAGACCATGTCCTTCATCTTGTTCCAGATGTTGAAGCTCAGGTTGCCCAGGTGTTTGGCCTCGTCTATCAGAGCTCCTGAGAGCAGCTGTGGATCATCCAGCAGGGGGCGCTGCTGGACTCTTTCCACTGCAGCCTTGTAGTTGATCAGGAATGAGACATCTTCAGCTCTCAGCTCCTCCTCTGTGGCTCTGACTGAAAGAGCAGCTATCTCCCTGCTCAGAGCCTCCATCTTCTCCTTCATCCTCTGACTCTTCTGCTCCTCTTCCTCCCTCAGTGCAGCCAACCTGGCCTCCTTTTCCTCTTCTAGAAACTGGTGAAGCTTCTTAAACTGCTCCTTAACTGCGCCTCTGTGCATCGCGCCTGGAGCTTTATGTGTTTTGCTGTCTGATCAAACTTCACTTTAACTTGTTCAAAACCCTTTAACTTCTCCTTTAAGGGCTCCAGAGTTTCCTGAAGCTCCTTCCTGGGTTGTCGTGCAGCTTCATCGACGGGTCTGAATCTGTGGTTGGAGTGTTTTTCTGAGGCTATGTTTACACGTAAACGATCTGAAGAGAAAACGCAAAAGTGGCGTTGCGTTATCACTTTTTATTCTGCGTTTAGACGAGCGTTATGGAGGGGAAATCTGCGTGCATATGGTGACGCAAAAGTGTGTGAAATTCGATGTAGTATGCACTCCAGGTGACTAGGTGGCACTGCCACACAACACCACCAAGGCACCCACCTGCGTAGAACATTCATTCTACTTCTCTCCTTAGTAGCGCGAAACCAAAACATGCCGAAGCGAACAACAAAAGCTCGTCTGGAAAGACGAGGAGGTGGAGTTGCATGTTTGTCTGATGATGACCGGCACAATTGACCGTGATAAGCCACAACACAGCACCCACGGGAGCACTACCAATACCCTGAGCCTCGCGGAGAGGAGGCTGAAGCAGACCCTCCTCTGCCCGCTGCCCTCTGCCCGCTGACCGCTGACCTCTGCCCGCGGCCACTCGCTCGCTCTCTCTCTCTCTTCATCCGTAACGTTGTCGCCTGCTCTGGCTCAAATGAATAGCCTACATATCGTCATCGAATTATAACAACCTTATCCACATTGTTGAAATCATTTAAATATTGAGCCATTACATTGAAATTCTAACAGGAGCCTATAATTTCTGTATCCTACTCCGTAACAACAGACGCCTTTTTCTCGTCTCTCTCCACACCGCTGTCTTCAGACTTTTGCGTTTTTACCCTTTAGACGGTAACGCGACGGTGGAGCATTTTTAAGATTTCCACTCTGGAGGGTGGTTTCACTTTTTTGCGTTTTTAAGCCCCAAAAACGCCGTCGCCGTGTAAACGAAAGGCACATCCGATAAAATATTTTTACGTTTTAACCCGCGAGCGTTCTCGTGTAAACAGGGCCGAATCTCTGCAGACGACACACACTGGCTGCTGATGGTCCAGACAGAAGAGTTTGACTTTCTCAGAGTGCAGACTGCAGAGAGCCTCTGAAGCTCTCTGATCTCTCTCCAGTAAGAAGGCCTCACACAGGTTCTTCAACACCAGGTTACAAGGTGGTTTTGTAACCTGGTGCTGCAGACAGTCTTTACAGAAAGCTGTGGCTACATGTCAGAACAACAGGATTTTTAAAGACATCATGACAGACCGGACAGCAGAGATCCTCCTCTGATCTGGAAGCCATTTGGTCTCTGAGTGAAGCTGAAAACACAGCAGACAGAAAGTACAGTCAGTCATGGTGCGACATTTAGATTTGTGTCCTTTTTTTATTTATTTTTTTGGTTAAAAGTTCATTTCCATTTTATGCCATTAGTTTTTATTGTTAGTATATATATATATACACACACACTCTAGGGGTGGGATCGGGCAGAATTTTTCTGTCCGAGCCCGCCCCGCGTCCGACAGAACCGTGACCGAACCCGACAAAATGTTCCCACACACTAGACTTATACGACGCTGGCACATCCTCCAACTCCGGGCAGCCTTCCTTATCTCTACCACTTGCCATTTCTACACGTGACGTGACCTGCAGCACTCCACACTCCACTTGAGGAGCGGTCGGCTCGGCTCGCCGCGTATCAAAATCTGACAAAATCTTTTAAACTGACCTTTGTCGATCAAAAAACAAACCGATTCAGCAACGGCATGGCCTATTTCTTGCTTAAAATGTTTTCAGAAACACGTTTCGGTGAACTATTTTCGTAAAATACGACATTGTATTCTGAATGAGACACCATTACAGTCTGTTTTGAAATTCGTGAGCAGCAAGACCCACGTGACGCGTGTCCAATCAGCTGCCATGTCTTGCGTTTGTCACGCTCATCCCGCTCGTCATTTCCGGTAAGTGTTTTAACATAGGTGTATAAAGTGGGCACTACGGCAGTAAGTGGTTAGTGTAGTGCACATTAACAGTGTACGGACGAACCGTGCAACGCACACACCCTCCAAACCGAGACAAGCGAACCAATCTCAGCTGGTATTCTGTTTGTAATGGAGTAGAATGGAAATTTCTAAGTGACCCCAAACTTTTGACCAGTAGTGTATGTCAAGGACAGCTAAATGTGAAAGGGGGTAGAATTTTGGCAGTGGGAGATTTTCTGCACACAGGTAACAGAGACTTAATGTAATGGATGGCTGCTAGAGCCTGAAATGATCTGTTCCCAGGCGGATCATTAAACTTCCTGTTACTGCTGTTAGCATTGTTAGCACCCGTGACTGGTGTTTGTGTTGGCTGAGTTTGTGTTCCTGTAACAATATAACAACATGGGTACGGTTTACATTTTAATGCAGAAATATTACATATTGTACCTTTTAAATCAAATCTCTCCAAGGATGCAAATTAACTAAAACCAGATCATGTAAATTTAGTCTGGATCAACGACGGCTCATTTACAGGATAGTTCTGGTGTCACGTTCTGCTTTCTTTGTGCTTATGGGTTTTGGGACTGATTGGTGGGAATGCTGTGGACAAAGTACACATGGAGATACACTGGTAAGAGCCAATGAGATTTAAGGAAGAAGAAGGATGAGTACAACCCCAAGAACACCATCCCGACCGTGAAGCATGGAGGTGGAAACTTCATTCTTTGGGGATGCTTTTCTGCAAAGGGGACAGGACGACTGCACCGTATTGAGGGGAGGATGGATGGGGCCATGTTTCGCGAGATCTTGGCCAACAACCTCCTTCCCTCAGTAAGAGCATTGAAGATGGGTCGTGGCTAGGTCTTCCAGCATGACAACGACCCGAAACACACAGCCAGGGCAACTAAGGAGTGGCTCCGTAAGAAGCATCTCAAGGTCTTGGAGTGGCCTAGCCAGTCTCCAGACCTGAACCCAATAGAAAATCTTTGGAGGGAGCTGAAAATCTGTATTGCCCAGCAACAGCCCCGAAACCTGAAGGATCTGGAGGTCTGTATGGAGGAGTGGGCCAAAATCCCTGCTGCAGTGTGTGCAAACCTGGTCAAGAACTACAGGAAACGTATGATCTCTGTAAATGCAAACAAAGGTTTCTGTACCAAATATGAAGTTCTGCTTTTCTGATGAAATAATTATGTCATGCAATAAAATGCAAATTACTTAAAAATCATACAATGTGATTTTCTGGGATTTTTGTTTTAGATTCCGTCTCTCACAGTTGAAGAGCACCTATGATAAAAATTACAGACTTCTACATGCTTTGTAAGTGGGAAAACCTGCAAAATCGGCAGAGTATCAAATACTTGTTCTCCCCACTGTATACAAACGACAGGTTTCCTTTCTTTTAGTAAACAGCAATAATAAATATTTACCATTGCTGTTTATTAAGTATTTCTTATCTGATTACTTGATTAATCGATGGAATAATCGGTAGAATACTCGATTAATAAAATAACCGATAGCTGCAGCCCTAGTTTCTATATATAAGCAATATGTGGTCTTTTCTTATGAAACACCGCATTTTCTATTTGATAAAGTATCCTGTATCATATATGCATGTCTGGTATTTGTAGCAAAGCAGACAGCTTAAGAATCGGTTGGAAATTCAGTGATACATTATGATTTTAATTGTGGATAGACCTCCTGCCTGTAGACAAACATGCATTAGGAGGGGCGGCATGTCCGTACCAAAATGGCGGCCGCGTTGACGTATTGCTCCAATGAACATGAGCAGCCAATGTGGTAGACCATCTACTGTGGGATAGGGTAGACTGTGTACAGTTGAGACACCTTAAATAACTTGAGTGCGCAGCAAGCACAAGTTATGATTTTTGCTGTGCACATGCGTATTAGTGTCGTCTTTGATCGGCTACACATGCCATCATTGTGAAAGTGACACCTGAATCATTTGTTTTCCTTTGTTGATTGTTTACTGATACCTTTCATATTGTCATTGTTAGTGTTGTTATTGGAATGTTTCCATTTGTACTGTTGCAATATCTGTTCGTTACATATATTGTTCCTGTTTTATACATTTTAACCAGTGCTAATTTAAATAAAATGAATGAATTTAAATGGATGAATAAACAAACATGTTGTTATAATTGTTATTTTCTTTATTTATTATATTTGCAATGAACGGTTATTTACCTTTACATCATTAAAACTGGGTGTCTCAACTGTACCATAGTACTGTCTCAACTGTACCACACATGGGTACAGTTGAGACAAAAAGCACCTTATTTTATGAGCTAATTGTGGAAAATAAACTACTTATGTGTATTATTTATTGATAATATCTTAGTCTAGAAGCTACTGAAATGTCATGAGGAAATTCACTTCTTTTCAGTATCTATTTTTGTGTGAAAAATCAAAACGCAAAAGGTGTCTAACTGTACTCAGTCTACCCTACATATCTGTAGCTCTGGCAATGCCACACCAATGTCAATTAAACTGTCCACAAAGAAAATAAAAAAACTGTTCCGTTTACAAATGTAAACAATGTTTAATTCAGTTATTACATGCAACCAAAATAAAAGAAACCTTCAAGTAAAATAAATAAGTTTGTTGTGCACTTACGGAATGAGCCAGTCACTAACGAATTTTAACAATATTCTGATTTATAACACCTTGCGGCGCACTCTTCTCATTATAAATACGGACGTGCGTTACCTTATGCGGTCCTGCACGAGGACCAAGGTCGTCCCATATTTGTCCTAATAAGGTCCATGTTAATCAATCAATGAATATTCCAGCCTTGAAAGGAGCCTTTGATGACCAATCATAAAACGGAAAAATGGGGAAAACCCAATTCAGTGATTGTGAGATCGATGTGCTCCTCACAGAGGTAGAACATCCAAACAAAATCCTGTTTGGAAGCCTTAACCCTTGTGTAGTGTTCATATTTTAGTTACACAGCCTTAATACTTAACAGACGTAGCTCAATTACCAATGATACATACATCATTTATGGTTCATATTTGCCATTTACCCCTATGAGATCACATTTATGATCATATGATCATTTTCGTTTTATGAGATAAAACAAGGAAATTCAATTATTAAAAAGGGAAAAAATAGAAACATGATTTTTCATCATTATTGATGCTTATTTCTTAGAACTTAAATCAAAACAGGTGAAAGTGCTTGAAATGTAACAATTTGGACAACACACCTCAGACACACACACACACACACACACACACACAGGGGAGAGCAGCGGAGGAAATGCACGGTGCGGGAGGATCCCGTTGCTGGCAGCCCCTCGCCGGGCACTGCGACCGGCTCTGGGTCGGTTTAGAAAGAACGTGATTGTTGGGTTCAGGAAAAAAAAAACTGGGTTAGGTTCGGAAAACGGGCATACCATCGGAGTTCACTAAAACACAGTCTACAAAACCTTGGGAGTATTACGCACAATCATACGTGTGGTCAAAAGCAGTGGCTAAATTGGATTTTGTAGGGAGGGGGAGCCCTTATTTACAGGGAATGGTCGTCATTCAAAACCGCGCCGTAAAATGACTTAATGTGTTTTTACACTAAAGGGGCTCTTTTTCCAGCATAAAATGTGTAAGGTAGGGTTGATTAGTTATTCAAACAGAGAGAAATACTTTAGAATTCACTTACTTTATTATTTTATAGGCTATTATTTATCTTTTTAGGCTAATGTTAACAGGCAGGCAACAGATTTCACCCTTGGAAAATGTATGAAATTGAACATGTTTGAAAATACTGCTTGGCAAATTATGTCTTTTTAAACAAGAAAATTATGTTGATTTAAGAGAATCAGAAACCACTATTATAGCCTTTTTAACAGTGACTGGCTTGCCCAGCTTGTTAATAGCCAGTGTATGTTCATTTTAGCTTCCAGTTAGTTCGATGGCACTAACATTTGGTCTAATCATAACTGGCCTGGCAACCCAAAGGCCAAGGTTTTGCTTCCAGATTTGTGTGCTGACCTATGATGTGGGCATTAAACACTTCATTTCCTGCATTTTGGTGAATTTGTATGCACCTACTTATACCTTTTTCTGAATAAATATGCCTGAAATATCTTTATGTAAAGGGAAACATTACAATCCAAATATAAAAACATAATGGAAAATATTGCAGTAAGGCTCTCAGGCATTCTGTATTGCTTTCATCTATTTATTCTCCTTTAGATTGACTTTTCTAATTATATCTGAGTCAGCACACATGTAGCCTATAGGCATCATTTACTCCTCCCTCCTGTTTTGTGTCTTTTGTTGGGGAAGTAACCTCCGTAAATGTGCATATGACAATTATTCACCTCAGTGATACATTATTCATTTAAATGTATTAATAAACCCCTAGACTTTAATATTTCAGATGTTTGAGCAAGATTTCTGCTCATGTCCAAAACTTAATATAAAAATATATCTCATCCCAGCTGTGCTCTCTGAGATTTGAAGGAGTCGTGATATTTTGTGAAAGATTAAGTTATAATAGGTTATTAGAATACAAGAATAAAGTCACTATATTTCCAAAAATAATCGACCTGCACCGTAGTCTGCTGTGCATTACGTGATTGCTCTGCGGATACGGTAGATGTCAGACCTTCTGACAGACTCAGATCCCCGTTTAAAACACAGAGCCCCGTTTGAGACGTTTAGGGAAGTGGCTGTACGCTGCTCTACATCGGAGGTGGAAACCCGAAACTTCTGGCAGAAATGCACGGAGCACAAACGCGACACATCTGCCGCAGCATGTCCACAGCAGAGCGCATCCATAAACCTGAAGCTGCGCAGCTTTTTACAGCAAAGGGTGGACACAAAGCGATGACCGGTTTCATTTTTGTCAGTCAACTTTTCAAAATACATCCCCGGCAAAATGTTTGATGCTGAAGGAGACAGAGCTGAGCTCCGGCAGGGTGTGTTGTGGACCTGAGGAGGGGGAGCTGCGCTCCGGCCCAATTTAACCTCTGGTCAAAAGGTTTGCGGAAAACTGGGAACACTAAATTCTTTAGAAATCCCGACTATTGCGAGGATGAATTTCACCCTGCTTCACGCAACTTTTTCTTGCGTAACAGGTTTTATAAATGAGGTCCCAGGTTTCTGCTGGGTTTTCTGGCCGAATGGCGGGTTACCTGAAGCAGCTGAGGAGTCGATATGAAGCGGTGAGGTGTGTTTGTAGTGCGGGGACTCGGGGAACAGATCTCACTGGTCGGATGGAGAAACAGTTTGAAATGGATTCCACGTTTTTCTACCGCGCAACTGAGCGTATAACTCCTGCAGGTGCTCTCTAGTACTCCTTCCTTCCTTCTAGGGATGGGCGTATCGATCCTGTGGTATCGATAGATCGATATACTCACGCTACTCATTTGGCATTGATTTCCTTAAAAAAATATCGATATAAACTAAAAAAATAATAATTGGGGGTGTATTGAGCTGGCCCATGTCAACGTGCGACCCAGCCAAGTTCATTTTCTCAGGGAACAACTGTCTTTCTTATGCAGGTTTATAGGATAAGGAAATCCTAGTTAATTCTGATCTTTATAACCTCTTGTTTTTGCTTCAGTGAAGTGTTACATGTTTACTTCTACAAAGAGGTTCGAAACATAACATTGTTATGATGTATTAGTTTTTTTGTTTGTTATGTTTTTTTTCCTTATTAGCTTTTTCTGCTAAGATTGTTTTTTTTTCTTTTTTTGAAGACACAATGGTTATGACACAATCGTTAGCCTATTTTTACAAAAACGTCTGCTACGGAATCATAACGTGAGGTACAAGGTAATGGAGCCTTTTATACATTGTCGTGTTTCTTTAGAAATAAACAACGGACAAATAGAGTCTTTAAACGCTTCAGATGTGAAGTTATTCACAGTCAAGTGACGTAAAAAAAAAATGGCGGTCAGTGGAATGCTAACAGGAGGTGATACCTTTCTAGCAACAAAATGGCGCCATCGGAGGTTCGAGTTCTGAAGCGAAGCTTACCCCCTTGCTCCTTCCTTCCTTCCTTCCTTCCTTCCTTCCTTCCTTCCTTCCTTCCTTCCTTCCTTCCTTCCTTCCTTCCTCCAATTCTATGAGTTTTTTTTGTCGGTTGGCACACAACGATTTGGTGCTTTACCGCCACCAACTGGTATGGAGGTGGATCAAGATATCTAGGATGGATGGATAGATATCCCCAAGGGGAAATTCAAAGTCCCAGTAGCTTGAAGACATCACGCACAACATACACATATATTATAAACAGGATGATAAAATAACACATGTACACAATAACACAATAATCCATATGAATAATATGGACAGAAAAGAAAAAATACTAAATAAAAAATCCACATTAATGTACTATAAGGGATGCATAAGCATGAGAGGCTTGCAGTGACAGGGCAGGGACTGACCCTGTAATTCAGTCTGCATGGTAAGGTGCTCTATAAGAGGGTGTGTCATGGTGGTATAGTGCAAATAAGTCCAATAGTGCAAGGATAAAGTCTAGAGACCAGCATTAAATATGGACAATATAAGAGAATAATGTAGACATAGTAATATAAAAACTATAGCAGTGCAAAAACTGTACAATACTCAAAAGCTATAAAATAATTTAAAGTTTTGGTCTTTATATAGCTATGCCCCCTTCATAACAACTGTATGGGGGGTAGAGCTGGGCAATATATCGATATCATATTGATATCGTGATATGAGACTAGATATCATCTTAGATTTTGGATATCGTAATATGGCATAAGTGGTGTATTTTCCTGGTTTTAAAGGCTGCATAACAGTAAAGTGATGTCATTTTCTGAACATACCAGACTGTTCTATTATTTCCCTTTACCCACTTAGTCATTATATCCACATTACTAGTGATTATTCATCAAAAATCTCATTGTGTAAATATTTTGTGAAAGCACCAATAGTCAACACTACAATATCATTGCGGTATCGATATCGAGGTTTTTGGTCAAAAATATCGTGATATTTCATTTTCTCCATATCGCCCAGCCCTAATGGGGGCTGAATGTTTTTTTATAACTAACCCATTTAAATTATATTAAAGCTTAAAGTTATATACTGTAGACCCACACAATATACATGTTGGTATGAAAACCTGCATTTTAAATCAAAATCAGTTGGAAATTCAGTGAGAAATATGATTTTAATTGTGGATAGACGTCCTGCCGCGATACACACACATGCATTAGGAGGTGCGGCAAGTCCGCTCCAAAATGGCGGCCGTGTTGACGTATTGCTCCAATGAATAGCAGCTGTCAACGCGGTATCTGTGTGTATATATGCTACCTATAGGTTTACACAGATAGTGATAATAGAATCTAAATCAGATTTGTATATTAAAGTCCAAAATGTATCAGGATGGACTGCCACGGGCCAAAACGTAAATGCTGAAGTATTCCATAAGTCTTGTAATTCTTTGCAGATACATTTATTTAATTTTTTTGATTTAATTTAATAGGGAAGTTTACCAGTACTGTACTTTACATTGCCATGAAAGTCAGATTACGTACGTTTCGTAGTCGTTACAGTTGATGATGTTACAGCTCTTTCAAAATAAGAGGAGAATAAGCATGGTGGGCCAAAAAAAAGGGAGCACGGCCAGAACTTGGCCCGCGGGACCCAAATTGGGCGGCCTTGATCTAAATTAGGGCTGCAATATATATTGTTTATTTTGTCGTCATCGCGATATCAACATGGTGCAATAAACACCGCGAAAAGTCAATTTGTTCAATAAAAGAAAGTTGGAAATTATTTTCTTTTATTGGTTTTTACAGTAATCCAACAGGCAGTTTGTTGTATTTTAGCAGAAAACCTGAAAGCAGCAGAACTGACAACACTTTAATATCTGATTATTTAATGCAGGGAATATAGTTATCAAGATATTCCACAACGTTATGGCATATTTTCCTCATATCGTATAATCAAAGTCAGTCTTAACCTAGAAACGAGTGGATTTAAAAGTATTTTAAAGTCAGAAGACGATTATTAAAAATAGATGTGACTTTGTTAAGTTTAGGTTTGTGAGTAAAAGTGAAGGAAATCTACTTTAACTTTTGAGAAGTTTTTTTAAATTCAGGCTTTGTTCTGCTGCTGAAACACAAACTAGCCACCAGATGGAAGCATTACCGTATGTTTTCCTCCACATATTACACTGTGTGTGTGTGTGTGTGTGTGTGTGTGTGTGTGTGTGTGTGTGTGTGTGTGTGTGTATATGTGTGTGTGTGTGTGTGTGTGTGTGTGTGCAGCTGTTCTCTCTCTAAACTTCGTTTCTTTATTTTATCTTTATATATTTTATCAACTGGCTTCAGTGTTGGAGATATATAAATATACATATATATATATATTTATATATCTCCAACACTGAAGCCAGTTGATAAAAAATCTTTGACCATATGTATATATATATATATATATATATATATATATATATATATATATATATATATATATATATATATATATATATATATACAGTGCCCCTCCACAATTATTGGCACCCCTGTTTAAGATGGGGTCATGGACTTCTAAAAATTCTCCTTTTTTTTTAAACAACATAGAACCCAAATGCAAAAAAAGAGAAAAATCCAACCTTTTATTTAAGTACATTACTTTGGTGGTAAAAAAAAAAAAATCACACATTTAGAAAAAAAAAATCATGTGTCCCACAATTATTGGCACCCCTGATGTTAATACTTTGTACAACCCCCTTTTGCCAACAAGACAGCACTTAATCTCCTTCTATAACATTTCACAAGATTGGAAAACACAGAGAGAGGGATCTTTGACCATTCTTCTTTGCACAATCTTTCTAGATCATCCAGAGTCCTGGGTCCTCTCTCATGCACTGTCCTCTTTAGCTCACCCCACAGGTTTTCGATTGGGTTGAGGTCTGGGGACTGAGATGGCCATGGGAGGACCTTGAGTTTGTGACTGCTGAACCATTTTTGTGTAGATTTTGCCACATGTTTAGGATCATTATCCTGCTGAAAGACCCAGTGACGACCCATCTTCAGCTTTCTGGCAGAGGCCATCAGGTTTTTATTTAAAATGTCCTGGTAGTTCAAAGCATTCATGATGCCATGCACCCTAACAAGGTTCCCAGGGCCTTTGGAAGAGAAACAGCCCCAAACCATCACAGATCCTCCACCATACTTCACGGTGGTGAAGGTGCTTTTCGGCATACTCATCTTTTGTTTTACGCCAGACCCACTTAGAGTGTTTGTTGCCAAAAAGCTCAATCTTAGTCTCATCTGACCAAAGCACACGATCCCAGTTGAAGTCCCAGTGCAGCTTAACAAACTCCAGACGTTTACGTTTGTGAGTTTTAGTGAGAAAAGGCTTTTTCCTTGCATGCCTCCCAAACAGCTTGTTGGCATGTAGAGAGCGTCTGATGTTTTTTTTGAGACTTCGTGCCCCCATGATGCCACTCTTTGATGCAATTCTGTGACAGTGAGCTTAGGACTTTTTTTTACTTCTCTTACCATCCTCCTCACTGTGCTTTGTGGCAAGATAAACTTGGGACCTCTTCCAGCCTAGTTTGTCACTGTTCCAGTTGTTTTAAACTTCTTAATGATTCCTCTGACTGTAGATACGGGCAAGTTAAGGCCAGTGGCTATTTTCTTGTAGCCATTGCCTGACTTACGAAGGTCGACACACATCTGCCTTACTTGAATTGTGTGTTCTCTTGTCTTTGCCATTTTGACAAATGGGTAAGAGAATTAGGACTCTGTGTCACGTCATATTTATACCCCAGGGAAACAGAAAGTCATGAATTACTATTTAAAAGTTCCTAGATACCCTGACCAACTTTAGCAACTACAGAAAAATATATTAAAAAAAAAATCTATTACATTTTTCAGCAGAATTGTTAGGGGTGCCAATAATTGTGGGACACATGATTTCAAGTTTTCTTTTCTAAATGTGTGATTTTTTTTTTTTTTACCACCAAAGTAATGTACTTAAATAAAAGGTTGGATTTTTCTCTTTTTTTGCATTTGAGTTCTATGTTGTTTAAAAAAAAAGGAGAATTTTTAGAAGTCTATGACCCCATCTTAAACAGGGGTGCCAATAATTGTGGAGGGCATTGTATATATATCTATATATATATATATATATATATATATATATATATATATATATATATATATATATCTTTTTTACGCCTTGGACACTTTCTACGACTAAATCTACGAACAAATGGCTGCCAGAAAACAAACTCTACCAAGAAATGTCATGTTCTTTGTTGACACTTTTGACAGTTTGTTGTCCATAATTTTGGGAGGTTTTTTTTTAAATACTTTTGTCTTTTTTTTATCACTTTCAAAAATAATTTTTGTCAAAGTGTTGTTTTTTTTTTGTTTTTTTACCACGTTTGTTTTAAATGTTTGCTTTTCTTTTTCATTTTTGGCGTTTTTTGAAAATTATTTTTTCGCTTTTTTGACACTTTCAACCGTGTTTTTTAGACATTTTTGTCGCTTCTGACGACCTTTTGTCTGTTTTTTGTATGCCTGTACACAGATGTAGATTCAGTTCTTTCATGATAATTCAAAAGAACTTTCCAAAACATTTTACCATAAGTCATCTACCACGTGTGTATGTGAGTGTGTGTTTCTGTTTGTGTGTGTGTGTGGTGTGTGTGTGTGTGTGTGTGTGTGTTTAATGTGGTAGATGACATGTCCTGTCTGCCAAATTTATTTCGAAAAAACTTTCAGGTTTTCTTTTTCCTGTCACTACGGAGGAAAACACCGGCAGATTCTCTGGTAGAGACGAACCCGAGCGTGAAGATATGAAGATTTGGGGGAAATCCGCCAGCGAGCCACAACCGCAGCGCCGGCATCCTCTAACTGAAACCTCCGAGAAACCACCGAGGTTCTTCACCGCCTCTGTGCACTTACACAGCAACACTGATTTTTTTTTAGCTACACGTCTGAAACTTTTAGGCAAAGTACCCACAATGGCAACAATTTAAATTTCCTCAGCTATATCACAGACTTTGTTACAACCTACCCCACTACTGGAGTAGGTTGTAACACAAACTGGGGTACGTTGTAACAGGTAGACAAAATGCTCCAAAACTAATGGTACTCCAAGTGATATGCCGGTTTTATTTTAAATGAATGTCTGCAACAATAAAATATGTGTGAATATGGGGAGTGTATGTGCATATTGTGTGTGTTTGTGCATGCACGTGTGCGTTTGTGTGTGCATGTCTGTACGTGCACATTCATATGTGTGTGTGTGTGTGTGTGTGTGTGTGAGAGTGAGTGCAAATTAACATAAACCCATTCCACAGAACAAACAAATGAAATGCATTATTAATTGGAGTCACAATGGTGACAAATGAACTTGGTCAGGCCTGGAGTGCATGCCTGGTGGGCCCAAAAGCTACATAAAACACACTTGACCAACACTTCTTTGGGTCTTGAATTTCTAAATGGTTCCATGCAGACGACACAGAAATCTTCCTCTTCTGAAGAGGAATCAGCTTTCACCTTTTTCCCGGCAAGGTTTTTTTCCCTTCTTGTTTTTGCTTTTCTCACTCCCCAAGATTTTTTTCCAGATTTTTTTCCTGTTTCGACACTCCTCCTCTTGCAATGCCAGCTTCACTGGTGTATCAGTGAGGATTTCCGAGCGCCTCTTCTTACTACCCCTACCTGTCTCTTTCTTTGGGCCTGCTTTTGGAAATGGCCTAATGAGTGATAAACTGAACAAGTGAACGACTGACCTACGATGGACCCCGAGGTGCTCGGCATCTCATCAGAGTGCAGGTGGACAGCTTGAGACTGGCTGGAGAAGAACCGGGTGGCAGGTACTAGAGCTGTCAATCTTCAAATTCCATTTGATATTTTTTTTAATATTCGAATAATATTTGAATATTTAATGCTCGATTGCAAATAAATAATATGTACTACACTACTCAGGCTTATGCATTGTCAATGGCATTACAAACGTGGTTGTTGTTACACGTTCCGTCCACTAGAGGGGCATCCAACATTAGCCTTACCTTGAGGCGACCTGCACGCAACTTTGTTTACATTCATTTTCCACCAAGCACACAGCGACAAACACAAATCAACAGGGTAATGAAACATTATCAACAAGTGTAGTGAGGCGGCTCTGATGTAAAGGCTAACGGTGCTCGGTCAGCACAATGACATCATGTTAGAAAGCACAGCCGAAACGTTTTGTCATAAACTAGCTGGCTAGGTAAGTAACAATGCTAATGGCATTAATAACTAAGCCGAACGGTGCTGTCACTACTATTTTAGTGATTTATAAGCAACCTGTTTCTTGCAGATTGTCACGTTACTGAGAATAAATCTATTAAAATGTAATACATGAAGTAGAAGCTAACTCTGGCAGCTTTAGGGCAGCTAACATTACCTTTAGCTGTCTTTGTGAAGCTCCCAGCTACGCTAACGTTACAGTACCTCGTGATGCAGTTAGAAAACAAGAACGAGCTAACTAATGTTAACATAAGCACTTTGGCTCGGTGGAATCAGAATCAGAATCAGAATCAGAAAGGGTTTTATTGCCAAGTACGTTTTTTGACACATACAAGGAATTTGTTTTGGTGTTGTTGGTGCACATCACACATTCTCTAAATGTAATATTAAACAATATAAGTATAGGTATAAACAATAAGTATATGTACACAGTATGTATTAAATTAAAAATAAAGATAGAAATAAAATAAAATAAAATAAAATAAATAAATAAAGAGCAAAGAGCATTAGAGCAGAGAGAACAGTGGCATGAAGAGCCAGGTGGAGAGTCAGGGTGGTTTCCGGGCCTTGTTAATAAGGCTAGTGGCGGAGGGGAAAAAGCTGTTCATGTGGCGTGAGGTTTTGGTCCTGATGGACCTCAGCCTCCTGCCAGAGGGGAGTAGCTCAAAGAGTTTGTGTCCGGGGTGGGAGGGGTCAGCCACAATCTTTCCAGCACGCTTCAGAGTCCTGGTGGCGTAAAGGTCCTGGAGCGGCGGCAGATTGCAGCCAATCACCTTCTCAGCTGACCGAATGACACGCTGCAGTCTGCCCTTGTCCTTGGCAGTGGCAGCAGCGTACCAGATGGTGATGGAGGATGTGAGGATGGACTCAATGATGGCTGTGTAGAAGTGCACCATTGTCTTTGGCAGGTTGAATTTCTTCAGCTGCCGCAGGAAGTACATCCTCTGTTGTGCAAGTCGATTTTAAAGTCATGTTAAAACTATTTCCCTTATGATTACCAGCCACAGCGTCACTCCCCCGTGTGCTAACGTTACTCGGTACGCAACGTTAGCTCCATAATATTGTATTAACGTTATCTTAGACCTCACAATGCCTTGTGTTTCTCACTCCCGCTAAGTTATTGTTCATAAGATGTGACATGAATGACACATGCGGGTAGTCCAAGGTGAGCAGAGGGATATTAGCTAATGTTAGCCAACATATTTATAAAAAAGTCACATTCAAATAATAATTTCAGCATTCGAATAGTATTGATTTTTTTTACTATTCAAATTATTTTCGAATTTCGGCATTTGTTCCAACAGCCCTAGCAGGTACAGAGGAGAGGAGCCTTGGCAGCAGGTGAGATGGAGAGGAGCCAGGCAGCAGATGAGATGTAGAGGGGCTGGGCGGCAGGCCAGGCAGCAGGTGAGCTGGAGAGGAGCCGGGCACAGTGTTGCCAACTTAGCGACTTTGTCACTAGATTTAGCACTGATCAGGCAGGTATAGGGGAGGGGGGACAAGGTGCGGGGGCCGGTGTAGGTAGGAGAGACAGCAGGACGCGACGGGAGAAAGACTCCACTGAGCTGGCCTGGACCTGGGCAAGACAGCCTTCTTTAAGAATTATTTATTGATCTTTTTCCCTCCCTTTATAGAATTTTTTTTTTTTACTTCAAAGATAAGCTACCGAAGTAATAATTATAAGGTCAAATAAATTCCTGTATTGAATTTGTGATTATTTGGCTAAAGATTTCTATTTCTTTCTATCTACCTTGCAGACATAACCACTAAACTTTATTCAAATGATTGCGTAATGACACAAATATGCAAATGAGTGTATGACATCATCTAGCAACTTTTAGCGACTTGGAGTTGGTGCTAGCGACTTTCACCACCCGTTTTGAATGTTATCATTGGATTGAATGGGCGTTATCAGTGGTTATCAGCCTCATAGATATGGGTCAGAAGTGGCCTGCTACACCAACTGGTAGGCTCAGAAGGCTGTAATCATCCATTCGCATGGTTAATCACGGATAAATACACGAGAAGACTCCAGATCCAATCCCAGAGCAATCCAGGTCGCCGCTAACCGGAAGTCTGCTGGATAACGGCATATGTATACACAGGTAAGACCATTAAAATGGGAGCCTTTAAACTGTGATTATTTAGTCAATAAGTGTCAATAAGCGAAAACAATACAGAAAAGAGTTGGCAACGCTGGCCGGACGGCAGGTGAGATGGAGAGGAGTTCTGTTGAAAAGCCCCAGATGGATCAGGACGATCTGTACCTTGAGAAGGCGCAAAGTCACAGTCCTGACAAATTTTACAATTGTACACTGGAAGCCCGCCTGTATGTTTTTCTGTGTTGCGGCTGAAGGCCAATGCCTGGAATGTCGTAACTACTCATCGTTTTACCTGGATTCCCCCTCATCCAGTCATCGCTCCTTTTAAACGGACCAAACACACTACGATCAAGTGGTTGGAGTTTATGGCTGCAATGTGGTGGGAATGAAAGTGAATCGTAAGATATAACTCTTGACACTGACATTATCTGCAACGGTAGAAGTACTAAACAAAATATTATCTTATATTTTTTTTTTACTTTCTTACCTCAGAATTAGATTTTCTGCCATAGCTTCAGGAGAGATAGCAACACAGACTGGAAAAGCTACATGTGGGATCGTAAAGGAAGCCTGAGGAAACTGAAACTGTCACATGACTCCTATCTTATCCCTGATTTGTGGAATCGGTAGTGTTACAACTCTCCCCGTGTTACAACTATAGCCGGTCTCCCCTATATTAATATTATAATATAACCCTCTCTGCGTCTTCACAGTCTCTCTGGAAACAACCGCATTTATAAACTTGTTTTGTCGGTTTTGTCATGTCTGTCACTTTTTTATGTTTTTGTTGCTTTCACTTTCAGCCTTTTTTTTTTTACGTGTCGCTTTTTTTTACACGTTTATTTTTGACGTTTTTGTCAACATTCTCGTCGCCATTTTTGACATTTTTGTTGCTTTTCTTCGACGTGTGCCGCTTTTTAAAATCTTATCTTATCTTAAAGGCTGTTTCTCCTTTGAAAATGACTCCTCTGTGTCACCTGTAACTGAGTAATAAGGATCATATTATATCTGTTCAGGCCCATAAAAACCATGTGGATGTGTTACACCTCCGGCATTGTTCTCCAAACCAGCTGGAGCTCCTGTTACACGGAGCAAAGCACAATGAAACACAAACACACACAAACACACACACACACACACACAGGTCTGTGGTGACCCGTCATTGACATAATGCATTCCCTAGCCCCTTAGCTTAACCTTAACCATCACAACTAAATGCCTAACCTTAACCCTTACCCTCACCCTAACCATAACCTAATTCTATCACTAATCCTACAACCAAGTCTTAACCCTCAAACAGCCCTTTAACCTTGGGGGGTCCAGGATACTGGACTCCCGGTTGTTGGACCCCACAAATATAGTTAAACAAGAACACACACACACACACACACACACGGTTTAAGTCCTTGACACCAGAATGTGGTGGAGAGGAGAGAGTTTGAGAAGTATTTGACAGGCTGAGGAAGAGGAATTAGACTTTAGGGGGTTTTGTGTTTATGGTTGAAGCTAAATCAGCTCCATGTGTGTTTGAAGGTACAGTAAATGCCGCTCTGTGCCCCCAGGTTGGTTTAAGGGAGGATAAAAGCTAAGCTGACTAAAGGCCGCACCCTCGGGGGAGACGCCAAGAGTTAAAGTGAGCGTTCTTTAGGTATGGAGTCAAAGTAACGGAGTCCCTTTCTTTCCCTCCCTCGCTCTCATTGGGAAAGTGGGAACATGTGTGATAACGGAACTGCATTTCTCCCTGCGTCTGTGTTTTAAATGTGTATTTTTTTTTTTCGTGCGTTGAAATAAATGTTAATATGTTTATGTATTTATTGTTTATTCTTGCAATTGGGTTGAGATCTCTAACTATGTATGCATGTATTTAAAAAACATCTTTTTAAGCACCATCAAAAGTTGATAAAAATGTCAATGAAGTGTCCTAAAAAAAACTCGAAACTCCCCAAAAAATTGGCCAAAAACAACCTGAAAAAGGCGAAAAATGCGTTTTTTTTTTAAAAAGGTGTCAAAAACTAAGGAAAAAAAACAACAAAAACATTAAAAAGGAGAAAAACAGCTGAAATCTTGCCTAGAGCCGGCTCTGAATATAAAGCCCTAGAAAGTAAACGTTGGGTGTGGTGTGTGTGTGTGTGTGCATGTGCGTGTATGTGTGTCTCTCAGTGTGTGTGTGTGTGTGTGTGTGTGTGTGTGTGTGTGTGTGTGTGCGTGTATGTGTGTCTCTCAGTGTGTGTGTGTGTGTGTGTGTGTGTGTGTATTAGGGCCAGCTCTGAATATAAAGCCCTAGAAAGTTAACATTGGGTAGAACAACAGCTGTGAGGCGGGATATTTTTAACCCGCTACGTATCCAGTTACGTGAAAGTGAAACAAAGTGAAGGAAGATTGATTTCTCTGAGTCTGTGTGCGTTTGTTTGGGTTAAAGCTTTAGACCCAGAGAGGCTGAGAGAGGCTGAGAGAGGCTAAGGATTACAGTTTTTCTTGATTGCTTTGATACAGCAGTCAACTCAAACTCCACACAACAGTTAACACACAGGCCGAAACAGTGGCACTCATGGTCAAAATGAAGCATTTTGTTTGCAAAAGGCTCTAACCGTGCCAAAACATTTAAAATATGCAACAAAAGCAAATTTTGCATTAAAACAACACAACTTGCAAACACGTGTATGAGCTCTTCCAATCAACCATTACACAGTGGACAACAAAATACAGCCCTCAGTGCAAATCAGTGCACCATTGCTTGTCATTGTAGCCTATTACTGTACGGAGCTTTCATGCCAGAGCCATTTGTTGTCAAATTTGCCTTTTGCAAAGAATTGGATCCAGAATCAGAAATGCTTTGATGCAAATTTTATTGATTCCATTGGTTCTTATTTTCAAACTGTGGCTGAAAACTGAAATACTGTAAATATTACACAAAATACATGTAAACCAAACCAAAATAAAATCTATTAGAGTATAAGAAATTAAGAAAATAAAAATACAATATATTACAGTAAAGTATAAACATCTATTACTGTAGAGTATAAGAAATAGCCACTATTGATATACTCAGTCTCTTCTGTCTTGACGATGGGCCCACATGGCCTAACCCTGCTGACTGATTGCTAATTGCTAATTGTGTGAAGGAGTGTCAAACAGGTGCTTCAGTGATGTCATACTGATGTAGGTAGTTTCTAATAGTTAGGAACAGATGCTTTCTGTTTGGTTACCATAGCTAAAACAATGGAGTTTGGACTGCTTGAATGACATCCGTGTTAACTGTTCTGCAAAAGCGTGGGGGAAATGTGTCAATCCAATGAGAAAGGGTTAACACATTTGCAATAGGTGTCTTCTGCTCTGCTGAGACAGGGATGATGAAAACCGAGTAGGTCCCAGTTTCTTAAAGCAGGTCAAAGCAATCAAGAAAAACTGTAATCTCAACCCCAACACATCAAAGCGCTGCGTCACGTCGGAGCGAATACCTGCCAGCGCTACGGAGGAAATCCAGCCGCTCCGACTTCTGGTGACGTCTTAGTTAGAGACTTTACCCCTCTTTACCCCTCAATGCAGCAAATTCCTTTAAAATGGGTCAAGCTCTGTGTGTGTGTTTGTGTGTGTCTCACTGTGTGTCTGTCAGTGTGTGTGTGTGTGTGTGTGTGTGTGTATATGTGTATATGTGTGTCTCTCAGTGTGTGTGTGTGTGTGTGTGTGTGTGTGTGTGTGTGTGTGTGTGTGTGTGTGTGTGTCTGTCAATGTGTCTCAGTGTGTGTGTGCATGTGTTTGTGTGTATGTGTGTGTGTGTGTGTGTGTGTGTTTGTGTCTGTCAATGTGTGTGTCTCAGTGTGTGTGTGTGTGTGTGTTTCTGTGTTTGTGTGTGTCTCAGTGGGTGTCTGTCTGTGTGTGTGTGTGTGTGTATATGTGTTTTTCTCAGTGTGTGTGTGTGTGTGTGTGTGTGTGTGTGTGTGTGTGTTTGTGTGTTTGTGTGTGTGTCGGTGTGTGTCTCAGTGTGTGTGTGTGTGTGTGTGTGTTTGTGTGTTTGTGTGTGTCTCAGTGTGTGTGTGTGTGTGTGTGTGTGTGTGTGTTGTCTCACTGTGTGTGTGTGTGTGTGTGTGTGTGTGTGTGTGTGTCTCAGTGTGTGTGTGTGTGTATGTATATGTGTGTATGTATGTGTGTGTATGTGTGTCTCTCAATGTGTGTGTGTGTGTGTGTGTGTGTGTGTGTGTGTTTTGTGTGTGTGGTTGTCTCACTGTGTGTGTGTTTGTGTGTTTGTGTGTGTGTCTCAGTGTGTGTGTGTGTGTGTGTTTGTGTGTTTGTGTGTGTCTCAGTGTGTGTGTGTGTGTGTGTGTGTGTGTGTGGTTGTCTCACTGTGTGTGTGTGTGTGTGTGTGTCTCAGTGTGTGTGTGTGTATGTATATGTGTGTATGTATGTGTGTATGTGTGTCTCTCAGTGTGTGTGTGTGTGTGTGTGTGTGTGTTTTGTGTGTGTGGTTGTCTCACTGTGTGTGTGTGTGTGTGTGTGTGTGTGTCTCAGTGTGTGTGTGTGTATGTATATGTGTGTATGTATGTGTGTGTATGTGTGTCTCTCAGTGTGTGTGTGTGTGTGTGTGTGTGTGTGTGTGTGTGTGTTTTGTGTGTGTGGTTGTCTCACTGTGTGTGTGTGTGTGTGTTTGTGTGTGTGGTCGTGTGGTTGTCTAAGTGTATGTGTGTGTATATTAAAAGTTATTCAGAACAGGCAAAACATAAATCTAAAACGATATCATGTCAGTTATTACCAAAATGTTGCTCATTGGGCCCGTTTTCCTTCCATAGCGGTCTTGAATGACTCCCATAAACCTTCCCATGCTCCAGTTTAGAATCCCTTAAATTCAGAAATAATGAAGTCACAACTCCAGAGTACTAAAGGTAAATATGGCCACTATAAACACTTCTTTTACATCCAGATGATCTTAATAAAGAAATCTTCCATAATGTCAGACGTTTCCTGGTTTCCCACGCATTCAAACTCACGCAAGTCAAAGCGGAAACATGTGGAAGCATTTAGAGCAACAGCTTCAAATCACCGTGTCCCCCCGTCACCCCGAACGCCACCCGGAGAGGCTCTGAACCGGTCACAGAGGTGAGGGGTCAAATGAGAGGGGGGGGGGCACTGGCCTCCCAGAAAAAAAAAACACAAATTACGTTTTTGTCGCTTTTTCTGACATTTATGTCGCTATTTTCAGTGTTTTTGACCCTATTTTCAGTGTTTTTGTCACACTTTTTGATGGTTTTTGTCACTTTATTTTTCAACCTCTCTGTATAAAATAAGCTGTTGTGATCTCGTGGAACTTTCCAGACACTGACTGGTGCTTCAGCATCATTTCCTTTGGGTGCAACGTTTTCGTGGAGCTCCAAATATATAAGGACATCCTCCTAACCCTAACATCCGCCCGCGCAGATCTCTGGTCTTTGCAAACAAAAATGACGTACCTGTTTATTTACGTACAGAACGAGAGCGAGAGAGAGAGGAAGACGGAGAGAGAGAGAGAAGGAGGGAGGGAGAGAGAGAGAGACAGTGAGAAACAGAGAGAGAGAGACTATCACTCAGGAAATTCCAGTCATTCCGCAGTAATTCCTCCTCTCATTGCTTATGTCTTTATGCAGTGCTCACACTCAAACACTCTCTCACACACACACACACACACACTCCCACACACATGCACGCTCTCACACTCTAACACATACACACAAACGCACACACGCACACACGCACGCTCACACACACACACACACACACACACTCACACACACTCTCTCACACACACACACACCTCCCTGTCAACGCTGCGTCTGCCTTCCACCTCTGACCCTTCACCTTTGACCCTCAGTCAGACTTAATAACAGGAAGCGATCGACTCCCTGCGGCGGCGGCAGCGGGAAGAGAAGCGAGGCGTGGACAGCGCTGTCGCTGCT
Organism: Perca schrenkii; assembly: GCA_025617405.1. NCBI lineage: Eukaryota > Metazoa > Chordata > Actinopteri > Perciformes > Percidae > Perca > Perca schrenkii. The sequence goes on along the minus strand of CM046790.1, from coordinate 40,211,225 downwards.
CCGTCTCACTGACGTCACGGTGAAGACCAGATGGAGGTCAAACACCGCTGAAAGAAGACGGAGAGCTGAGACATGTAGGCTCCCTCTACACCGCTACGTTTGGATTTTCAAGCGGCGTTTTGAGACAAAAACACGAGAGTTTTAGCTCCAGTAGCAGAACTAATCTGCGTCCGTATTAACACGTCTGAAAACGCATATATCACATGACCCTTCACACACACACTGAGCATGTGCGTGACGTAAACAGGAAGCAGATTGTCTGACGTGCCTCTCTATAAATCATGGATGTAGAAGTTGAAAATACAGAAAATACATTAGAGAAAGAACAATGGTGAAGAGTTAGAGCGGGGATTTATTATGTCGTAGCGAAGACGAGGAGGAACTGTTGCTGAAAGGTCTGTAAGCTACCTAACAGATAAGACTGACGGACGGGCGTCTCCGTTTGTCTCCGTCCAGACTACAGAGCGACCTAAACCAAGAACGCAGGGCTTCCAAATGTTAAAGTTTTAAAGGCTCGGAAACACCAAAGTAGTGTATTTACAATAATGGATTTATTTCTGTGTTAGTGTGTGTGTGTGTGTGTGTTTGTCTTTGCGTGGGTGTTTTTTTTGTTTGTGTGTGTGTGTGTGTGTATGATAAGAAATCTTACTGAGGGAATCTCACTTGTTCCATTGGCTGATTTTTGTACTTATTACAAGCAAAAAAACACGTTTTAATCAATGTTTTCTAACTTATGTTGGAAGTGGCCTTCTCTAGGCGTGTGTGTGTGTGTGTGTGCGCGTGCATGAGTGCATGTGTGCGTGCGTGCTGGCGCGTGCGCGTGCGTGCGGTCCCTGCAGCAGATTAAGTTCATAACAGTGGAAAGAATGACAAGGCGTCTGCAGAGAAACAGTGAAAGCTCTATTATCCTCCTAGCTGTTACACCTGCTCCTCTCCTCTTTTTCTCCTTTTCTCTTCAAAGTTTCCACCCTGTTTTCTGTGTCGTTTTATAAACCTGTTGATACATGCCATTCTTTAATAGGCAAGTAGAAAATTCCAAACAGTGGTGAAAATATTCCTCCAAACCAAAATAACGAACCATGGACCTTTTTTCACAGCAGATATTTTGACTTGTCATAGTAGGAAAAACAGATGAGATTGATAACCTTAACGATGGCTCAGTTCCATTAAGTGTCCCAGTAAGCTATTTCAGTGAGTCATCATGAACAATACCAGGACCTCTCCTAAGTGGAATGCAGCCATCAGTAATGGTTTAATACCAGGGTCTCTCCTAAGTGGAATGCAGCCATCAGTAATGGTTTAATACCAGGACCTCTCCTAAGTGGAATGCAGCCATCAGTAATGGTTTAATACCAGGGTCTCTCCTAAGTGGAATGCAGCCATCAGTAATGGTTTAATACCAGGACCTCTCCTAAGTGGAATGCAGCCATCAGTAATGGTTTAATACCAGGGTCTCTCCTAAGTGGAATGCAGCCATCAGTAATTAGAATACACCTGTGCTTTTCCTACTATGACAACATGTCAACATGTCTGCCGTGACAAAGGTCTATTGTTTCCTAAAGAGTAGCTACAATGTAGAACTTTATACGAAGTATAATCTCTCTAATAAATGGGGGAATCTGTGTGTGCACTTGTGTGTGTGTGTGTGTGTGTGTGTGTGTGTGTGTGTGTGTGTGTGTGCTGTACACCGGCGGGTACGCGGGTAAAGCGATTAAACACCAATGATCCTGTGGCCGGGTTGGCTCAGTGGGTAGAGCAGGCGCACATATACTGAGAGGCTTATGCCTCAACACAGAGGTCCAGGGTCCGAATCCGACCTCTGGCGATTTTCTGCATGTCTTCCCCCTCTCTCTCTCTCTCTCTCTCTCTCTCTCTCTCCCGTTTTTCACCTAGCTGTCCTGTCAAAATAAAGGCGGAAAAAGCCCAAAAAATTATCTTTAAAAATAACAAAACACAAACAATCCAAATATGATCCCGAGAGTTATAACTCTTATAAAGAGTTATAAAGTTATAACGTTACACGGCCGACAGTCAAATGAAATGTAAGTAATTGATTAATTAATTTTCACTACTTTGGCAACAGAGAATGCAGGGGTCATTATCTATACGTCAATCGATCTTAAAACTGATTTAATTTATTTAACTTTACATAACGTTAATAATGGAGTAGGCAAATTCAAGGATTTAAAGGGATTTGTTCACACTTATTTTGACGCTTTTGTGACACTTTTTTTGAAGACTTAGCGTCCCATTATTTACTTGCGTTTTGAAAATCGATAACTCAGACAGACACAAACTCATTCAATATGTTTCTCTCTGAAAACCAAGAAATCCTGTTTGGGACATTTTTACTTCGGTTTAGTTTCTAGTTTTTAAAACAGCGTCTCAGCACATCTGAGGCGTGAGAGCTCGTTACAAAGAGACGCCGAGGAAGCTGGGGGTCTTAAATCTGTCAACACCCCCACAGAGGTCAGAGGTCAGGCGGCGGGGGGATTACAGGAAATGAGGTGTGTGTGTGTGTGTGTCTGTGTGTGTGTGTGTGTGTGTGTGATTGTGTGTGTGTGTGTGTCTGTATATGACATCATCATTACCCTTTAGATGTCCATTTATCTTCATGTTCTGCCCTTTAAACCCTCTAAACTGCTCTTTAATGGTTCCTGTAAAGCACCTTGAAATGCCCTGTTCCTGAAATGTGCAGTACAAATAGGGCTGCCTCGCCTTGCCTCTACAGATAAAGAGTTATGTTGTGTTGACTTCACTTCCTCGCTCCCCGCTGCGGTTTGTGTGATAACAACAAAAATGTGGAACTTTACTTCTGACCTTATTAAAACCCAAACATGTAGGAGGATGCTGAAGTGGTAACACTCGGTGGTGTAGTCTACATCAGTCGTTCTCAAACTTTTTTCAATAAAGTTCCCCCTTTGAACATTATTTTTAAGTCATGTACCCCCTGACCAGCGCAAATAATTTTTGGTCGAAAAAAAAAAAAAGTCTGTATAAAGAAATTTTATCTGTACTTTCTACTCCTTACATTTTAAAAATAGCCTCGTCACTCCTATTTCAGTTTGGCTTGTTTTCATCCCGGCTTGTCATCATTCAAAAAAACACACACACAAAAAAACCTATCCAGATAAATCTCGCCATCCGGATAGAGTGAATTTGATTGTGGTTGGATGAGAAGTATAAACCATTCCAACACCCTATTGCAGGGGTCATCAACTAGATTTTTCCAAGGGCCAGAATTTTTCTATGCAGACACTCTGGGGGCCGGACTTTCAAATAAAGAAAATAAAAATTAATTTAAACCTAATACGCCTATTTTTGTTTGCAATTTTCACTTTCTTACTGAATTAATGCTATATTTCTTTAGATGTATTAGTGTGAGCAAACTCCTAAAAAACATGGAAACTCCATAATGATAACTGGCTCTTTAACTAGAAAAAGATCTCAGACTAGGAGGCAGTTCACTGAGGAGTGATGGTTAAAGTCTGCGATTATGGAAACATTATTGTAGTAAGCAGCGTCCTGATTGGTGGAAAATCTTGCAGAAAGAAACAGTGCTTGTCAGGTTGCAAAATAATACAACCAGCATCATCATTCACGTGCATATTAAGTAGCCACATGTATTTGTTTTGGTCTTATAATACCTCCATAGATTTACCGCTCCAGCGGAGAGTTTGGTTTGTTCAGCCAACAGTGAGGTTTACAAGACGTTGTCCAAATTTCCAGATTCCCGTCAAACTAAGATAAACAGTTAGACTACAAACCGACAGCTTTTGTTTTAGCTTGTTTGTAAAAATTCGTTATTTGCAGAGTAGAGCTGTGTTTGCGTAAAACAGCGTGGTGGACAAGAGTGGACTGAGCAGATTGAAATATCGCTTTCTACATGTTTATGCCGACACAGGTGAGTGCATTGATAAGTATTGACTTTTTAATCACGAAGGTTTTATTGTAGCCTACTTACAGTAACGAGACTAGCGTGAGTTCATCTGCCCTCTTTGTATCGTTCCCAGTCAGGTGCTGCGTGTTTTAACGTAGGCTACACACGTCTCGGCTCAGCGGTGTGTGTGTGTTTTAACGCACACACATCCCGGCTCAGCGGTGTGTGTGTGTTTTAACGCACACACATCCCGGCTCAGCGGTGTGTGTGTGTTTTAACGCACACACATCCCGGCTCAGCGGTGTGTGTGTGTTTTAACGCACACACATCCCGGCTCAGCGGTGTGTGTGTGTTTTAACGCACACACATCCCGGCTCAGCGGTGTGTGTGTGTGTTTTAATGCACACACATCCCGGCTCAGCGGTGTGTGTGTTTTAACGCACACACATCTCGGCTCATCTGTGTGTGTGGAGCTCGGGAATCGCTGTACAAAATCCCAGCATGTGAATAGAGATGCAAATACAGGGGGCTGGGTTTTTGCTCTAAATGTTTGAAATGATAAATAACAGAACGCATTTTTTCCTCTTTACATTTTGTGAATTCATGATTATTCTGCGGGCCAGACTAAAAGCTTTGGCGGGCCGGATGTGGCCCGCGGGCCGCCAGTTGACGTTGGCTGCCCTTTTGGTTTGTATGCGATCCATCGCAGCTGCACAGACCCGGTGCTAATACGGCACTGGAGCCTTAACGACCGTTATCTACCGGACCCAATAGCAACGAGGATTTCGGTGCTTTATTAGGTGCGACTGAAATGCCTGCACTTCTCTCTGATGCTCCCAAAACGGGAGAGAGGGAACTGAACCATCGCCGCACGGGACGCTAGTTAACACTACACTCGACAGCAGGTAACGTTAACCTACCGTTAGCTAGTTAACACTACACTCGACAGCAGGTAACGTTAACCTACCGTTAGCTAGTTAACACTACACTCGACAGCAGGTAACGTTAACCTACCGTTAGCTAGTTAACACTACACTCGACAGCAGGTAACATTAGCCTACCGTTAGCTAGTTAACACTACACTTGACAGCAGGCAACGTTAGCCTACCGTTAGCTAGTTAACACTACACTCGACAGCAGGTAACGTTAACCTACCGTTAGCTAGTTAACACTACACTCGACAGCAGGTAACGTTAACCTACCGTTAGCTAGTTAACACTACACTCGACAGCAGGTAACGTTAACCTACCGTTAGCTAGTTAACACTACACTCGACAGCAGGTAACGTTAGCCTACCGTTAGCTAGTTAACACTACACTGAGCAGCAGGTAAT
>CM046790.1:40131012-40201012 GCA_025617405.1 Perca schrenkii | reverse complement strand
TATTTCAGCCTACATGTTTCAAATGTATTTTATATCTTGTATGTAGGGTACCACACAAGAAGGCTAGTCTGGGGACAACCTTCACCAACAAGAATGTGTAAATCTATTATGAGTTTGGGTACAACTTCCACACAGAGTAATTGGAGCCAGGAATGTGGGAGAATCTATTAGGAGCACGTGCCATAAAAGGTGTAGTTTGAGAGTAAAACTTGTTCACTGAAATAGATGTCTCATGCTGTGTAAGCACAAAAAGTGTTTAAAAGGTATTCACTGTGATGTATATGGGGTTCATCCTTGGGCAGACGTGTTGTATGCTCATGGTTGTTCCAGTGTCACGAAAGTTTGTTCACTGTTTGAATAAAGCTGCACTTGATTTGTAATCATCGGACTGGTCGTCATCTTTGAGGTCTCCCAACATCATTTCTAAATCATCACCAGATATCAGAGGGTAAGGGTTAAGGTGAGGGTAAGGGTTAAGGTTAGGCATTTAGTTGTGATGGTTAAGGTGAGGGTAAGGGTTAAGGTTAGGCATTTAGTTGTGATGGTTAAGGTGAGGGTAAGGGTTAAGGTTAAGGTAAGGGGCCAGAGAATGCATTATGTCAATGACGGGTCCCCACAAAGATAGTGCCACAAACCTGTGTGTGTGTGTGTGTGTGTGTGTGTGTGTGTGTGTGTGTGTGTGTGTGTGTGTGTGATGTGTGTGTGTGTATGATCTCTATATCTCAGGCTCATTTTCCAGGCAAATTCCTTCCAGTATTTGGATTGTGACGTATGGAAGTTTCCAGTTAGGGAGGAAAAGTTAATAATAGAAAACAAGCAGATGCAAATTTGGACACATATCTGTTATCAAAAACTGTGACGATGTGTGATAACAAAAGTGTGACAGCTGACGCACACCCACCCACACACACACATGCTCAAACACACACACACACACACACACACACACACACACTGACACACACATAGACACACACACACAGACACATATACAGACAGACACACACACACACACACACACACACAGTCTTCAGTTTCCGATGTAGAGAAACGTGTTCAGGAGGAAACAGAAACTTGACAGAACTTCCTCATCACATTCAAATAAGAGCAGCAGGAAGAAGGATGCAAACGATCAGATGGAAACTAATCGCTGTTACCACAGTCACGTCGAGGTCACCGAGGTCAAACATGGTTTTCATTTCAAAACGTCCAGGCTAACGTGACGGGACTTGTCTGATCACTGAAGAAACCTCCAGTTCTGCTAAACACTCCAGACAGACAAGCACACACACATGACTAGAGTGCGGATCGGGCCACATTTTTCTGTCCGAGCCCGGCCCGCGTCCGACAGAGCAGTAACCGAACCTGGCCCCAGTTAAAATCTCTTTTTTTTTCTCATACTAATGACACATGTACGTTTGTAGGAAGGCATTCGAAAATGTCAACAGATGACAACAGATTTCTAAATATCTGTCCGAACCCGGCCCATCGGGTCCCATCGGGTCCCATCGGGTCCCGACGGGCTCGGCTCGGGTACCCATCCTCTAACGCACGCACCGACACACACACACTGCAAGGGAAGAAGTATTCAGATCCTTTACTACAGTAAAAGTGCTAATAACACATTGTAAAAATACTCTTACAACGTACCTTAAAGTCCTGCATTGAAAATGTTACTTCAGTAAAAGTCTGCAAGTATCATCAGGAAAATGTAGTTAAAGTATTAAAAGTAAAGAACTCTCTGTTGAGCTCTATTTGTGTCTTCCTGTTGTGTGTTGTTAACCCCCCCCCTCCCAATGTAGCACAAGTAGACTTTATATTTCACAGTTACTGTAACAGTCAGCTGTTCCCCAAACTCAGTTCCCCAGTTCAGAGCTTGTGTTTGGTGTTTTAAAACGTTCTTGTGGCAGAGATAGAGGCAGTGACGATTCCTGTTCCCTGTACGGGACTCTCACACCACCTCAAAACACACCCACAAGTCTGATCTCTGTTACGTGATTGGCCACCGCAGCGCAACACAGGGTGGAGTTTCTCCAAAAGTTGAGTCGGTCTCAACTTTTCACCGCATGTCTTTAAATGTTAATTTACATAAAAATAGCTTCATTCCACCCCCCCCACAAAAAAAACAACAACACCCTAAATAAATTCTTAGATAGATTATTTTTCATTTTCTGCTCTATTTGTCGTTTTGTTCAACTTTTATAATTTTTTTGCCCCAAGTTTTTCTTGTCTTGTTCTGTATAGTTTGAATCCAGCTCCTCGGGCCAAATGTGTCGCCATTACAGACTGTTGTTTCCTTCTTTCTATAAAAGCAAAGAGCAGCAGAGATGGAGAGATGGAGAGATGGAGACAGATAAAGACAAAGAGAGAGATGTTGAAAACTTCTTTGAGATGCTCAATGGATAAGACAGTAGTGATGAAACATTATGCCTGGCGCAACACGTTTTTTTGGGAAATTCCCATAAAAGCTCCTAAAGACACACACAGGACAATGTGTGAGTGTGTGTGTGTATTAGCCAAAAGATCTTCAAAACAGGCGAGATAAGAAAAGAATGTGTTGACTGTGTATGTGAAGTGAGTTGTTATTTCCAACATACCACACACACACACACACCCAGTATTATTGCAAGAAAGTTTGCACTGTGACATTTTTATTCCACTATGAGGGGTAAAAAAAAGAAGGAGAACTCCGGGCAATTTTTCCGTTAATCTTGATTGCTATATGTATATGAGTACTGCCGATAGCAAAAAAAACGAACCGAATCGGTGCTAGCAACACGGAGCTGCTGCAGCTAATGCCAAGAGCTCCCACTCAGCTAACGACAGTTATGGGGGTATAAGATAAAGAGTGTCTTTGTGCCTCTTAACAGACACAAAATGCAATTAAAATGCCTGTGCAACATGAACAGGGCCCTTACATGACAACAAGATGCATTTAGCAACTTAGCCATTGTTTAAATTCACCTACCCTCTTAGCTGCTAGCTGCCGTCTGGGATGAGTGAGAGTGTTCAGCCAGGCTCCGGTAATAATCATCACGCAGCAGTTCCATGTGTATTTGTAGCATATATATCCATTACCCATTGTGTGCTGTCGTTGGTGAATATGAGTCTCTGCAGTGGCGAATTGTGTGGTAGTTTCCTTAGCCAGGCTAGCAGCCCGGACCGGCATCCTTCTACTTCCTATAGCCGCCCCCCTCGCCTGCTGAGGCCGATAACAAACCAACAAGCGCCCGCTGGTCTGGTGGAGGTGTTCCAGAAGACCGTTCAACAAATTGTATTTTATTTCACCCTCACAAATAGGTAATTGAGCACTGTAGTGGTTATGACCATATTAGTGACTATGTAACTAAAAACTCAAGAGCCTCTTCCATGTGTTCAATATCTTCTGTATTCTCCATAGTTACGTTACTCTAAGCTTCTTCCCTTGTGAACACCTCCGATCGTCACTTTTCACACACTACGCTCCTCCAACCTGCAGTGTGTTATTTACCTTTTTCACGCTACAGCTGAATTCACACGGGACTTCAGCGCGAGGCTACAGCTAGCAGTCTAAAACACTATTTTACTGTACAGGGCATAAACATAATTTGGTCCGTTTCCATGTAGCAATATGGATGTTTACTTTTTGGTCACTGGGGATATTTAACTTTTACTGCCAAAAACAAGTAAAAACAAAGAGATGGTCAATTTTACTATTATATTTGAAATATATATACTGAATGATTATGGTTTAATAATTTTATATTAGTTTTTACCTACTTTTTGGGGCCCCTGTCAGTCATGGACCCTTGGAATTGTCCTAACTTTTCCCCCCTATTCACCTTATTCCGCGCGTCAACAAGGGGGGCGCCATGTTTGTTCTGTTTTGTCTTCGAACTTCCGGTTGAGCAACTCTGTCCATTGCAGTAGCTAGCTACATTAGCAAATTAGCTAGCTAGCTATTTCGGAGAATATGTCCAGTATTACGTGTTCGGTGCGGGGCTGTCACAACAACTGGATAAAAAGTCCACGGGAAAACCAGGAAAGAATGTTGTGGGCCAGCTTTTCATCTTTATCCTCCGCCATCCAGCGATGAGGACCTGCGTATGTGGCTGAAGGCGCTAAACCTGAAGAAACCTCCGAAAACCCCGAAAACTCCCTACGTCTGTTCCTATCATTTTGTGGATGGCAAACCATCAGACCAACCCCCATACCCCGAGAAATGGTTGGGGTATATTACTCCTCTGACGAAAAAGGCTCGTCGGATACTTGTTCCCAGGTAAGATAACATTTTGGTAGCACTAATAGCTATCAATATTGCTAGTCGTTAGCCAGGTAGTGGCTAATGAGTATGATCAGCAATATCACATCAGTACTTTTTTTCCAAAACTATGTACAGTTTATGCTGTCTAACATTTTCGTTTGGTGAGGGCTTGTTACGACGTATGGCTTGAAACCTCCTAGTTAAACCGAGCTGAATCCATACCAGTATGCTCGCAAATAGCGATAGCAAATGCTATCGTCTGTTAGCAGTTGTCTGTTGTTAGTGATTGCTACGAGATTTAGTGATACAACTTCCTAGTTACGTTTCCTCCCAGTTAGTCCCGTAGACACACTGAGAAGAATAGTAGCCTACGAAATTGCACAGAGCATTGTTGTGGGCAGACTGACAATTTCTCCTTAATTGCCTGTTTGTAGGCTTTGGGATGCTGCCGTGGGGAAAATATTCAGTATAAAACTCTCACTTATTCAGATATGCAGACATCATAGGCTACACCCATAACTATGCCTTGACTTGACCTCAATAAATAAACAGCATTACAACATAGGATCAGGTCGAGGCTTTATAATTTGATGTCCAAGACTGATTATGTTGGAAGGCAGCAAAATGATTAACCTTATCATTGGTTACTTACTGTTGCTGTGTTATTTCTACAGAAACACCCTCAACCAGCTCTGCAAGCCAGTAGATGGATGGGATAAATGAGGAGATGACTAATAAGACACATCTTGATGCTACTACACAGTGGGAATGTCTACACATGGAAGATCACGCCTATGCTGTCAGTGACCCACTCCATTGTCCTCAATGCAACACAGTGTCCTGAACGTCTAGTACACACCGAACTTCTCCTTCTCTTCTAACCCCATGGTTAAAATGTTGTTTCTATTGTTCATTTTTACAAATCTATACAAAACTTGAACATAAATTTTAGTGTTCAAGTACATTGTTGTTTCTATAGTTCATTTTTACAAATCTATACACATTTCAAACAATGTTAAGCATCCACCATTACTTTTGTCTGCTCTTTCTACTTTGTTCATGTGAAAATAACAGCACCTTATGCACAACATGTATGTACAACTTTCTTCTTCAAAATGATCACCTGAGTATGACTTGTACTGGACTCCGCCTGGACGTGTAAGTGTAGGTGCTTACACAGGGATACAACAGCAACAAATATGGATGAGCTCCAGGTTATAGTTTTTCCTTTTAATGCAGAAATGTGATGTACATGTTTTGTGAAAAGGAGCATTGTACAAGACTAGAATTAATATTTTTTTTGGAAGTTTTTTCCATGTTTACAACGCTATACAAAACTTGAACTGATACCTGTGTATTGTAATATACAAACATGTCTTTGTCAGAGGGGGTCAATAAACGTGACATTTGCAGCTTCTGTTATTTTATTTCATGTATGAGTTAATGCTTTGACAGAGTACAAAACAAATTGCATTAAAAACGATAGGCATTAATAATTACAAGTAGTTAAGTAAGTAGCATAAAGTAATACAATTTAGGGCTGCAGCTATCAATTGTTTTTATAATAGAGTATTCTACCGATTATTACATCGATTAATCGTATAAGAAATACTTTTAGTTTTATTGAAGAGCAATAATAAACATGGTCAGGCGAAGTGGAAGAGAGCGTGTCACGGAGGATAATGGGAGCCATGAAAGTAAAACAGTAGAACTTTTTTTTTATAGTTTGAGCTTAAAATTGAAAAGGTTATTAATTATAAATTATTGAAATGTAATGCTTAGTTTATTAGTGTAGCTTTCATAAAAACATATTTCTCAACCTCGCAATGCAAAACACGACCGAACTTTACACTGTGTAGATATTAATGCGCCTCCGTGCTCTTGTAATTTGTCATGGCCGCCTCATCGATACCACAAAATAATTAAACAAAATATCCCCATAAGACACCTGAGTCCACCGCCGCATGTCATCTATCCACTCGGTGGAGTTCATTAGCATCGGGTGGCGAAGTATAATCCCGCCATCCGATCTTTTTATGATGATTTTCGTCTCTTTCCACGTTACGGTAGGGTTCCACACAACGAAATTTCGCTTTGCTCTCATTGAGGTTGAATGGAGACGAAATTCGCCCTGATTGAGCGAGATGAGAGCGAATCGCCGAGGGGAGCAAAATAAAGTTGACGAAAGTTTAACTTTATTCAAATGAGGACCACTCGAGAACCAATCAGGTCCGTGTGTTTGTGTTTGGAGGCGGGACTTACAAAAAAAGTCTGACCAAGATGGCGGAGGTTAACAGCGCCGTATCATGACAATTTTGATGTGATTAAAATGTTTCTACACGAACATCGGTACTTCTATCAACACAAATTGTGTTTTATATGAAACACGAACTTAGTTAGGGCACATACACCACTAAATAGATCACTGTATATGTTAGTTTAAACACGAACTTTTCAGCTAGCCGACAGGCTAATCGCTAGCATGTTCGGACATTGGATTTCATTGTAGCCTAGCCAGGTAGCTAGCTAGGCTACTTGTGCATTTGTTTGATTACATGTTTTGTTGGCGAACATTGACGCTTGTAGCAACACAGATTGTTGTTTATATGTCACACAAACTTAAACAGGGCGAACACACACCACCAAACAGACCACTGGAGATAGTTTAAACACTCAAAATGATTCAGCTAGCCGACAGGTCAACCGCTAGCATGTTTGGACATTGCATTTCATTGTAAGCATAGCGAGGCAGCTAGGCTACATAGCCAGGTTACCAGAGCATTTATGAACATTTTGCCGATGGTTTGCTGCTGTGCATTTTTACCGCCCTGTCTTCTGACAGCCCGGGATATTTAAAAACATTTTGCAGTCTTGCGTGTTGTTTTCGCGACCACGCCCCCCGAGGCAAACTTTCGCTGGCCGAAATTCGCGAGGTGTTTCGCTGTGTGGAACCCTACCGTTAGCCTCTCCATGCTAATTCGCTGGGGGTTTCAACGTAGCTAACTAGCCGTAGCTAGCCAACCGGAATTTTAAAGACAAAGCGGAAGCCAAGACATTTTAAAAATGGGCGGGGCTGAATACGGTGAATACGGCGCCCCTGCATACAACCGTTAGTTTGTTAGTTAGTATGGTTAGTACCTATTTCTTTGTATACAGTATGGTTACCTAGCAACCGAGACTTGAAGAGACCAAGTGGTAAACAGTTGTTCAACTTCCTGAAAAAACTGCTAGGTGAGTGGTTAGTACGCTTACCTTTGGAATGGGAATTTGGCGTTCGATTCTCCAGTGTGGTGATCTTATTTTTTTAAATTTGGATTGGATAATTTGCATGCAATTGCGCAAGTCAGGACCCGCAAACGCAAATTTTTTTTTTTGCAGGGTGGTAGGGGAAGACTCATGAATATGCCTGCTCTGGTTGGGTTGGTTAGGTTTAGGCAAGAGGAGTGGGATTGGTTATGGTTAGGGTCATACCTGTCAAGTTTTGGATTTGAAAATAAGGGAAATTTTCCGGCGCCCACCGCGTACAGTCCCACCACCCCAACCAAGCTCCAGTATCCCTTACATTTTAAGACTGGTGTACAAGAAAGCTAAAATCACCACTTGATGCAGAATGCTGAAAACATTTACAATTTATAACATTGCTTGTCTTTAGATTTACATTTTATTTTCACTCCACACATTCTTTTCATTTCATATTGCTACAAATTTGTTGCAGACTTTGCATTCTTTAAGACTGTTTTGGAAGGAGTGTATTTGTGGGCTGCAGAGTGGTTCATTTTACATGAGAGTAGAGCGCAAACAGTTCTGTTGTTTAACGTCATCCTATTCTCTGGAACAATCTTTCGTACCATGCTAAACACCCTTTCTGAACCTGCATTGCTATGGGGAATGCATAGTAAAGCCTTCATAAGTTTTGGCAGCGTACCGTCTCTGTCGTAGCGTCCATCATCCGTCTCTGTTTTTTTTTCTTTTTTTCCCCCCCACGTTGTCACTCATCATCTGACCTCACACACTAACCTCGCGACAACTGCCACCTACAGTACCTGTAGTAAGCTACTGCCTACTGCAGGTTATCGCGAGGCTAGTGACAGAGCTCAGATTGGGAATGTTTTTTTTTTTTTTACTCCGCTCGGGCCCGGGCTATTATTATTTTTTAATAACGCAGGTTAAAATACGGGAGATTTACGGGAAAATACTAATACGGGAGGACGGCGGGAAAAAAGGGTAAAATACGTGACTTTCCCGGCCAAAACGGGATACTTGACAGGTATGGTTAGGGTAAGAATGTCAGGGCGATAATATTCCAAAAAGGTGTAATACATGAGTAGTATGGATAACTGTGTGTAAATATATGCCAAGGTACTGTAAATGCACAGGGGTGCAAATAGCATACATTGATATTTGTACCAGACAGGGTATTAATAGAACACATTGCTGTGTGCACCGGCGGGGTACTAATAGCATTCATTTCTAATTGCACCAGGGTACGAATAGCATACACTGCTAATTGTACCAGGGGTGCAAATAGCATACACTTCTAATTGCACCAGGGTACAAATAGCATACTGCTAATTGTACCAGGGGTGCACATAGCCTCACCCTAAACAAAAACGTACTCAATGAGATTATTTTAATGGCCCAATAAAAAATATTTTTCTGATAAATAAAAAAAAAATACATCAAGTGTAAATGCAAAAACAAGTGAAATAAATCTGAACTCCATATATCTGTGGTGAAACTGATTGCAGCGATGTCGCAAGCCAGTAGCTCATGAATGTGGGTGGCCACAATGTTGTGGGAGACAGACCTCGGCAAAGTGACGCCGGCTCTGGCTCCATAAACTTCATCAGACTCCGAAAACCCACGTCCTCCACTACAGAGAAAGGCTGGTCATCTAAAGCGATGAACTCCATCACCTTGTTTGTTATTTGTTTCGCTTTGGCGCTGTCTGGAGGCAGCTGTTTGGCTTTCTCAAACGCCGTGTCAATTGAAGTCTGAGTCTTACCGGGGGTTTGCGCTTTCTTGGCGGCTTCATTTTTCCGTTTTTGGTCAGCTTGCAGGTAATCACTGTACACCGCCTTGTGCCTGCTTCTCAAATGTCCAATGAGATTTGTTGTGTTAAATTACTTTCTAACAGCCCCCCCCCTCTTGAAATTTCAATGGAACACGTATTGCAAACTGCAAAACGCTGATCTTTCTCTGAAACTGTAAAATATTGCCACACGACCGCCATCTTCTTTGTTTAATCTAAGTTACTGAGGAGAGTGCGCGGGTGCCCTCTTCCGTCTCGGTATCTCCCCCCGCCCAAATAAAAAGAGGGAAAAAAAGTTTCTGCTGAGCACAGCGTTCATGCCACATATAATCATCGGCAAATGTCATTTTTATTTCCCGATGGCAGTTAACGAGGCAAATATCGCCCGTTACCGATGTTCAGCCGATGCATTGGTGCAACCCTATTATTTAGTTTCCGTCCACTTTGAATGAAGTGTGTTTTACGATGATTAAATTATTGTTTATTTACATGGAGTCTGGTGGGTTTAGCGTTAGCAATTTCGTGGATGTTTTTATGTTTAAAAAAATGATCCTTCTCTTTAACAGAAAGCTCTACCTTCTTAGAAATCCTTTCCATAATATTGTCAGACACATGGAATATTAATCTGAGCCTGTCAGCGGAAACAACAGAACTTTTAGTGGACTCAAATTGAAGGTGCGCAATTGCCGAATAACGTTCAGCCTCCTTGGTTATATTGAGAACGGTTATATTGCACACTATTGTCGCTGTTGGGCAGAATAAATCAGTGCTATTGGTCTCCCTTTATGACTGTTGGCGTTACAAATGTTTAAACAGTGACAAGGCGATTTCGTCTGCCTTTGTCTGAGGTAATGTTTTCAAATTAGCCAGCTTGTATTTCCTGCTTACGTACATACTTTTTATTGTAATATATCTATTCTGCGTTCATGTTCTTGACTGTAGCAGTATACTTTGCTTCATTGTTTGTTCCTTTTGTAATCATTGTTTGCTGTTTCCTTTATGCACCTAATACACCGAGGCAAAGAACTTTCACTTTAATTGAAGAAAATTAACTTGAACATTCGTCTGTGTTGGTTTTTGGCTGAACAAACAAACAAGTCTGCTGCAAAGCTTTCCCTGTCTGCCTCTCAGACAGGTCTGATTCAAATTGTGTGTGTGTGTGTGTGTGTGTGTGTGTGTGTGTGTGTGTGTGTGTTTTTACAGTAAAGATGATGTATGAAGTTGTGCTTGTGCTGGAATTTGTGTATGCTGTATTCGTCAGTGTGTGGCGTCACCTGTGTGTGTTTTTCCCCGCAGCGCCGACAGGCAACAGCTTGTCTCACAGCTCTGTGTGGACGTCAACAACACACACACACACACACACACACACACACACACACAGTGAGGATTTTAATGTTTTTTCTGTGCTTTTTTGGTGCTCTTGAAGATACATAACATATGAGCCACCACCACAGATGGTGATAATTCACCTAAATCCGAAACCCTGAATTAAATGTCTTCATGTACTGTATACTCTGTAGTATAGGCTACTATATTGTGAAACTTCAGAAATCCAATTTTGGGTTTTGGTTAAAAAAGAAATATGGATGTCTTGGGCTTTAGAGTGTTTACAACAGTATATTTCATATTAATCAGATTGCAGAAACAAACATTATAGTTATTATAGTTTTTTTCTATAGTCTCCTTAAAAGATATATTTATATACATAAATATTACATATTTACCAGTGTTTAAGTGTCAGTCTGGCTTTCCATGCAGGACTCCACCTGGACAGACATCTGCTGCCCCTTCGAGAAGCGCCGGGATGCCCCAGCCGTCTTCTGGGACAATGTGGTCTACATCCTGGGTGGCTCACAGCTCTTCCCCATTACGGGCATGGACTGCTACAACGTCCTAAAGGACAGCTGGTATTCCAAGCTGGGTCTATTTAAAAAAAAAATGTATTTAATCTTTATTTAACCAGGTAGGCCGTTGAGAGCAGGTTCTCATTTGCAACGGCGACGTAGCCAAGAAAAGCATAAGCGTGCAGGACAACATACAACAATACAATACAAGAATACATAATACAATAGTCTACATAACGTACAGATTAGGTAGGCATTACACAGCCGGCGCAAAGTCAGGTGTAAGTAAGTCGGTCGATATGTGAAAGCAATATGGTGATTACACAATATACATGAATAGACAGTCTATAACACTGCTGAGATATAGTGAAGAGCTAAACAAAACAAAGATCTACACATCTGGGGGAGTGGGTGAGCACAGGGAGATGGAAGGGGTGAACTTGGGACCTGGGATTGGGAAGGTTTGTGTATCTTTTGAGCGGGTTAGGGGATAGAGGACATTGATGATCCTTCGTCTTTAACTGTCAACGTTAGCCATATTTCATGCACAGAAAGTCTCCACGAAAAAAAAAAAGGAATATAGACGTCTTTCTAGACGTGATTTAAATGAATAAATACCGGGAAATGATCTGTTCGGGTGAAATTTAAGGCAAAACTAACGATTGTTTTGCTAACTTTTACATTTCACCAAATATTTAAATGATAAAGTTTCTTCTGTCTGCAGGCCTGCGGTCCTGCAAAAAGCGTGAAATCTCTAGCACTCGCTACACTGACCTAGCTTACCATAACAACATAAATAAATAATGTCTATGGAGCTATACCCCTCGAAATCCACAATTTTTTGTCTAGTAATTTCAATGTTGCATTCGAAAGGGGAAGGCTAAGAAGTATTGTGTGTTTATTACGTCCACTTGTAAATAATGGGTTGTGCCAACTTGTTTCTGTCTCTTCCCACTCACTGATGACCATCTTGAGGCGCTGTGGGTTGTCCTGGATGAGGGCCTCAGGCCGGCCACACACTGGCTGCGTGGCGAGAGCGTGGCGTTTCTGTTGCGTGTCAGCTGCGTGGCGGCTGTGTGGAGTTTTTTGTCTTTACACAGCAGAAAGGTGTCTGATGCGGCGCTGCTGCTGCTAGCCTTGTCTGGACAAATGGATGTTTCCCATTGATTTACTGCACTCAAGCCGTAGTATACTTCATGTTAAACATAAATATATACTGACACTCACACACACACACACACAGAGGAATTACTATGAGAATTTTAATCACTGCTTTAAAAGTTACACTCTAATTTGTAGCTAGCTTTCCACAGTTTTTCCACGTGACGCTTTTGAGCCTTTTTTGACACTTTTTCAATTTTTTTTTTGTCTTTTTGGTGCTTTTTAACACTTTTGTTGACACTTCTTTGACTTTCTTTTTGACGTTTTGTTTTATGCTCTTTCGATTCCTTTTTCAATGCATTTGCCGTCTTTGATGTTTTGCACGTTTTGTTTAACTCTTTTTTGAAGATATGTATTTAATTTGTTCAAAAGGTTGATTTCTTCGTCGTTGTGAAACTGAAACTGAAACATTGCATATTGTTTGTAACCCAAAAACTACTTTGATAACTTTGTCTCAGCTAAAGTTCTCTGAAACTCTCTACAATTTATCCCAAATGAGAGTTTCTTCCCTGTTTCCTTTTTCCTGACAACCAGCGGTGGAGTTTGTGAATGTTAAATGCCGACCGTTCTACATTCCACGCAAATTCACGGCTGTGTTTATACTCAGTGTTTACAGCCCACCAAGCGCTAATGCTAGTATGCGTTAGCTGAACTTTACGGAGCCTATCATGTGTGTGCGCTAAATGTAGCCTGTTTCGTATGATGTTTTTATATAATGTCGTTTTTATATATTTTAATTGTGTAACCACTTGAGCCATGGTGAAACGTTGTTTCGTGTATATGGTTGAAATGACAATAAAACACACTTGAGTTGAATTGACTGTCTCACTGTCTGTCTGTCTGTCTGTAAATGGTAGGTGTGGCTTGGGAGTGGACTCATAAAGCAGCGAAGCAAGTGCATTCTGGGATTTGGTGTCTTAGACTTGGAGTTCAGCTTGTCTTTGAGAAAAGAACAAAGAACGGCACTGAATTCATTCTTAATAAAGGAAGATGTGTTCAGAGTTTAAAGTTGAATCTATCAACTAGCGTTGCTGTGGTTGGCTGTAGAGCTATCCTATTGCGTGCAAAGGGAATTTGACAGACAACCGTTTATCCCGCCCCTCAGAATGAGCCCTGCCAATGGGGAGTTCCCAGACCCAACATCTGGATGTGGGTCTGGCTTGTCAGGCTAGGCCTAGAAGCCACCAATTTCTAAAAACAAATTCACATTTCTACTACATAAGTGACCCAATTTAAAGATATATTCATCTTTCCAACGGTGAAATATCCCTTTAAGTTACTATATTAATACTACACATTAAGATTCCTGCACACACACAGACAGACACACACAGACACAGACACACACAATCTGACAGCTTTAGTTACTGGTTACTTTACACATTAAGATTTCTGCACACAAAACACATGTAGTTTATTTTTTTTGTGTTTTTCTGATGTTTTGTGTGGATGTCACCCGAGTCTTCTTACGTGACTCTCGCTCAGGAAAACAAAACATTAAAAACATAAGACTGAGGACAAAGACAGCGTTTTTTTTAAATGTTAATGTGCATAAAAATAGCTTTATTTTCAATAATAAATCAGAACCTGCATGCAGAAACCAATGATTCATTGGCTTCTCCACTCCATTGGTGATTCACATGTGGTGTTTGTGACATTAAGCAGCAGAATATAACCATATCTCTCCCACACTCCCTGAACACAACAGGGGCGAGGGGTGGGGGGTGGGGGGTTGGGGGGTGGGGGGGTATGGTACCACCTGGAAACTGTTTCACTGTTTTCTCTTTCTTTCCGCCCGTGACAGCGGACCTGGGAAACGTTCACTCTACGCCGGCAGCTAACCATTATTTAGCATTTTTGTGGATTACTTTCTTGGATGAATGGATGAGTTGTTTGGTCTCTAAAATGTCAGAAAATGGTGAAAAATGTGGATCTGTGTTTCCCCCAAAAAGCCCAAGATGACGTCCACATATGTCTCGTTTTGTCCCCAACTCAAAGATATTCAGTTTACTGTCCCAGAGGAGAGAAGACACTAGAACAATATTCACAATTAACCCGCTGCTGAAGTTGACAGATCAGAGTACCTTCACGTCTGTGGTCGAGGTCAGCTGTTCTTTGTGACTCATTTCTGACATTAATTTATTAATTTGCACTGTGCCCTTTCATAAATAAACTGAATTGAATTTTCTTTTGTTTTCTAAGATAATTTTTTGGGGAATTTTCACCCTTTATTCTGATAGGACAGCAGAAGACACGAAAGGGGAGACAGGGGGGAATGACAGCAGCAGGTCGGAGTTGAACCCGGGCCCGCTGCGTCGAGGATTAAACCTCTACATATGGGCGCCTGCTCTACCAACTGAGCTAACCGGGCGCCCAACTGAATTGAATTTGACGCTGACATTTTTCTGGGGCCCCCGGTTACAATGCGTTCCCCCCCCCCCCAAATAATGTTAAAATTAAACCTACACGCTTGTCATCAGGCTCCACGTTGGCTACGAAAGAAAAGACGGACGCAAACAGTTCCAGGTAATAGCCACCCCCCCAGCTCTGCTCCCGACAACATCGGCACAACATCGGCACAACATCCTCCTCTCCCCCCGCCCCCCCGAACAACAAGATGAACACCAACCACATCAGCAATCCTAACAGACAAAAATACATAAATACAAAAACCAAAGTCTAAAAAGATAATAGAAACTTTTAACAAAATAAAAAGTTTCAAAACTATTTACCTCTGGAAATCTCAAACTACTGTTTATAAAACTTTTAAAATTACATATACAACAGCTTAAAAGGGGAGGAGGAAACACCCCCCAAAACCTGAAAGAAGGCAATAAAATAATTTGACAGTTAAATTAAAAAAACAAAAAGGGGAACAAGTTGATCTACTGGAGGTAAAAAAAAAACAAGCTAAAAACACTGGAGAACAATGAGAGGAGTTAGTATGAAAACGTGCGTTTTCTCATTTACAGTAAATCACCCCGACGTTACTGGCGGGGGAACAAACATTAAACAGGAAAAACTATTTGGCATTTAAATATTTGGTAGATAATGGTGTGTTGCCAGGATGTGGCTAAGTACCGAGTTAATATCTCTTTCAGTTTTTGTTATTTTTTTAGTAGCAATTTCAGTTTTGATAATTTTTTAAATAGTTATAGCTATATACAAATCCTTGGTAGACCGGTCAGTGTGCTGAGAAATGTGAGCGTCAAACCCCCCAAAAAATGAACAAATAAAACATAACTGTAGGTGTAGCTTATTGAGAAAGAATCAACCCCATGGTTTAAAAAACAGAAAGTACCAAACACTACCAGTTTCTCCGATCACAGAGCTTAAAATGCCTTTTCATTGGACAAATAAAACATTTACTGGATCAAAATGATGTTAACTTTCTTGTTTACAAGTTAATGTAAAAGATAAATATTAGTTAAGAAGCATTTGAGCATTTGAATGTTCAGGAAGTAGAAATGTTAACAGAAGGATGAAGGAATAGTTAAATATGCTAAAGATCGATACCACTGTCATGTCTGTACGTTAAAGAAGCAGCCGGTTAGCTTAGCTTAGCATAAAGACTGGAAACTGAGAGAAATGGCTAGCCTGGCTCTGTTAGCTTAGCATAGCATAAAGACTGAAAACAAAGGGAAACGGCTAGCCTGGCTGTTACATGGCCCTTTAAAGCTCACTAATTAACACGTTTTCCTTTATTTGTTAAATCTGAAGAAAAACTGGGCCAAAGAACGACATTTCTGTATTTTGAACAGATTGTGTGTCAGACTATTTTCTTTACTGGAAGTTTCCTGAAATAGTTCGGTACTTAACTCTCCTGTAAAACAGCAAATCATAATTAAACAAACAAGATATGACATGCAGTTAGTAAAGGCACATTCTTGTAAGTGTCGGAGGCATCCTAACTTGGTGCCTACGTTAAGTTTCTGACTCGCAAACAGCGTTCATGTTCAACTTCCAGGTCCTAATTATGACCGGAAAACTCAACTTTTTGAAAGTGACAATATAACTAACTCATCGCTTTCTGTAGCAGTACCACACATTTGGGGGATTGAGCGTCATATCGTCGACGTAGAGTCGCATTAACTCGCACACGGCCTACTCTGTAAGTATACAAATGTCTTCAGTTTTTTTGAAAGAGCCAGGCTAGCGGTTCACCCTCGGTTTCCTGTCTTTATGCTAAGCTAAGCAATGTCATATTTAATGGACATCTATGAGAGTGGTATTGTTCGTCTCAAACTATTCCTTTAAGCTTGAATCTTATGGTTAAAGAGTCAGCAGATTCAGTCGTCACGGTGTCGGATCTTTGTTTTGTGTGTGTGCGCGCGTCTCTGTGTGAGGAATGTAGGTGCGTCACCCTGTAGGAGCATGTTGCTTAACCTCCAGGCGAGTTCTCCATAATAACAGAAAACAAACCTCTGAGGCACAGCGGTAATCATTATAGTAGTAAAACATCTTTCCAGGCTTTTAAAACAGGCAGCTGTGTGTGTGTGTGTGTGCTAGGTCATTCAGTGTTTTCCCAGATTAGTTTGGTTTACTTATCAGGCACTACGTGCCAGACGGATGGGACTTTCCCCACATGAGGAAATACAAAAAACATGGCAGGAGTTTTAATAAAAAGTCTTTTGAAGGTTGTTTTAATGAACTCTGTTGCATCTGAAAATGTACACAACATGAAGTGAATTATCTTCTGCACTTTGTGCGTGTGAACACTTCTTGCCCCTTTGTTTGACCGTCTCGGTTCTAAAAATGTAATCGTAGGAGCACCGTGAGGATAAAAATTAGCAAATATTGTAATTATTAACATCAGTTCTAACTCTTCTAACGGATGACAGAGCGTGAATCTACCCAGCATTACAGCCATGTACATTTTCCTCAAATCAAACAACATGAGCTCAATTCTTTCCCGTCATGAAAGGGATGTTTAATAGAAAACGTGAAATCTCTCTGCGTTACAAGTTCTTTAAAACAAATTCTAATAAAAATGTTCACATGAAAGTCATTTTTCTACAGCAATGTGAGAAGCTGCAGTCCAACAAAGGAGGAATAAAAACCGAGAGGCGAAATAAATAACTGGACTGTTAATGTGTACCATAACGAGACATAAGAGTCATTGAACAGTGTTAGTGTTTTTTAACGGGAAGGCGGGGAAAAGGAGAGGGGAAAGGAAATGAGAAAAAAAAAAAAAAAGTTTAAAAGTCCTCCGTTGTAAGTTCTGTTGTTTGTTTTTTCTCTTGACATGGGGACAAAATAATAAAAAAAACACAAAGATGTAAAAACGATCACCGTGTACCGCAGCGGAAATGGTCCACTCCTGATGCTCCTTTTCGGGAAAAAGAGATGACAAGAGGACAGAACAGAGCCTCCGATTGGTCGAGAGAGCACCCATAATATTGGCGTACATCAGGTAGGAGGAGTCAGTCAATCGATTGTGTTGTTGGGGCTTCTCTCCTGATTCGTTAGCGAGCATTAATCCGCTCAAGAAAAGTGAGAATGATGAGGCACTGTGAGGCCGGACGCCGGCAATGATTGGGTTTTTAAGGGTTGAGGGAGTGAGGGGTGTGTGTGTGTGTGTGTGTGTTTGTGTGTGTGTGTGTGTGTGGGCTGCACAATATACTGCCGCAATAAACCAATCACGAAAAGCTGCGACATAATGGAAAGACAAGATTTTTTTTGTGTTAGTTAAATGAAAATATAGGCACAAAACGGCACTTTAAAACATGACAGTGGTTCGTTTTTTTAGTGCTGCCTTTTATGTTCAATTCAGTGATTTTCTTTGATTTGTTTTAAATTCAACAAGCAAGTTTGTTGGATTTTAGCAGAATACTGAAAGCAGCAGAAATTCAGAACACTTATCCGTTTATTTATCGCAACGTTCAACAATGTTATTGCATATTTTCCTCATATCGTGCAGCCCTAGAGTGTGAGTGTGTGTGTGTGTGTGTTGGCTGGGAGGAGATGAGGATCTATGCGTAGATCTCTGTGGTGGGGGCTTTCTTGTAGATGGGTTTCTTCCCCAGGTCGTAGCTGCCCTCGTCCTTCTTCTTCATGCGGTAGATGAGCAGGAGGATGAGGAGGACAGCGAACATCAGGCCAACGGCGCCGCCCGCAATCAGAGCTGGAAGAGACCGGAGAGACGTTAGACTTTTTAAATTACGAGTTAAAGAAAAATCGCAACACTCAATACAATCTAATCGCCATTTGGGATGCACCCAATCCAGATTTTTGGGGTTTGGCCAAATACCGAATTCACTGGTTAAGATTCTGCCGAATCCGAAACCAAATTCTCCTCCCATCCTCAGTCCATTAACACAGTGAACACATTAATGAAGTAAGCAACGTTGCACGACATTGAGAGAACAGTTGGGGATGCGTACTGACCTGCGAGGACCTCCGTCTTGTTGAAGATGCTGTCCTCGGCGGCGTGGGCCATGAGGACGTTGGACAGCTGGTCCTCGCCGGGCGGCGCCTCGTTCGACTGCTGGTGGATTTCGTTACTCTTCCGCACGATGTCCACCTCGTTGATGGTCGGCCGCACCGGGCGCTCTGCCCCCGGGATGTTGTTGTCGTTCGCGTCGGGCTGAGGATGGAGAGAGGGATTTAAAGTCAATAAAACGGAATCAGAGAAGTAGTTAGTAAACCAAGGAACAGATGAAACATGGGCATCAATAGGTGACAGCTGGAAAGAAAAAAAAAAAAATGTGTACGTGTGCAAATGTGTTTGTGCATATGTGTATATGTATTTACGTGTGCATGTGTATATATGTGTGCATGTGTATATATGTGTATGTGTCCGCATGTATTTACGTGTGCATATACGTGTGTGTGTGTGTGTGTGTGTGTGTATGTGTCCGCATTTATTTACGTGTGCATATGTGTATGTGTGTATATGTGTGTGCATGTGTGTATATGTGTCTGCATGTATGTATGTGTGCATATGTGTGTGCAAGTAGGTATATATGCATGTATGTGTATATTCTATATAAATAAGTGAAGTATTAAAGGAGGTAGGACATGTGCATGTAAATTGAATGTTTAGTAGTTTAGTGTTCTACATCTAAAGATGGAGGTGTTCTTACCTTAACTGATGGCTTGGACTCCATTACAGGTGACACAGTTGTTGCTGTGGAAACAAACGGATTATTTTAAATCCTGATTTTTTAATAGTTATACATACATACATACATACATACATACATACATACATACATACATACATACAATGTTAAAAAAAGGTGGATTTAAAAGGTTAAAGTATTTGTATCATTATTAAATGTGTAGAAAGTATGTGTGAAGACCGACCTCCGTCCCCGGATCCCGTGGAGCCTTCGTACTCGTCCTCGTCGTCGTACAGCGTCTCCGTGTAGTCGTCGCTGTCGCCGTCCTCTGCGTTTTTGTTGTCTTCGGCGTCCGTGAAGCCGAAGTCCGAGCCGTTCGGGGAGTCTCCCGACGACTCGAGGTCGCCGTGGGGCGTCGACATGGCGACCGTCTGCGTGGTCTTCATGGGCACCCACGTCTCCGTCTCCCTCGCCTGCTGGGACACCAGAGATAGAGCGGCGGTCAGAGGGATACACCAAAAGCATTAGAGACATTGACAAAAAGTCAAACTTCGGAGAAAAAAAAAAATGTAAAAAAAATTTTAAAAAAAAATCATAAAAAAACAGAAAACTCTGACAAAAAAAAAGTCAGAAACAGCAGCGGTCAGATTGCATTATTTTAATTGTCCAAAAGGCACACGTGAGTTGATTCTAAGTCTGTGTGTGAAAAATTATCAAATAAAAATCTTTTTGACCAAATATATATCACCAATAATGTGGTTATAATGACTAAGTGGGTATAGATAGATAGATAGACAGATAGATGTGTGTGTGTACAACAGCTAGTAAATGTGGTAAGCTCAAAAAGTTACATCTCTTTACTGTAATGCTGTCTTTAAAACCAGGAAAAGACAAGACTTTGAGGAACCACTAATGAAAACCTAGTTAGGTGCAGCTTAAAAAATGAATGAGGTCTTCCCTGGTCGGCCTGGGAAGACACACCAACCTCCTTTAATCACATTAGCACACTTAATTTCATTGACCAATTGCCTAGTAAGCACTGTGAATGGGATTAAAAACACACCTCCATCAGCCTAATTATCTTTGCAACACACACACACTTTAAGAGCATTAGAGTAACACTAACACAGAGGGTAAAACGAGGTGAGAAAAGATCACACACACGAAGCCCTTGTGCAGGTACAATGAGGCTTTCCCTCCCCTCATTCTTGTCTTATATTGGCTACTTTTTAAAGGCAGAGGCAAAGAGGGGATTAGCTTCAAACACACATCGTTACTGCACAAGTATTCGAGAACACCCACACAGCTCGGAGGCCCCGGGCAGACTTAGCCACCAGTTAACACTTAAAACGAAGCAAAGACTCTGATGGAAGTCATTATGAGGGAGAGAGAACTCATGATGTCAATTGCAGGTTTCATTGAAAGAAACCTTTCAGCAGCGCTCGGCTCTCTTCTAGTCCGTGACTTCAGTTACATTATGGAAGAGGATGTCGACCTCACACCAAAACAACCTTTCATGCGATTCCACTGTAACAGATTTCCAATATCTGAAGGAGTGTGAATCCTATAATGTGACTCAAGAGGGCTTGTTGCAGCACGTAGCGGCAGCAGTCGGCTTTCATTTGAATGGCAGTGAGAAAATGGAGCGCCTGTAGTCACCATTATAAGGCTTATGATTAGGCACGCACGCACAACCGCTAACTTTAGTTGTTGCCTTACACTTTATTTCACAGGTCTGTACTGTATTTTCTGATTCATTTCTTAACGGCTTTCCTGGATAAAAACATGGCACCAATGTCAGCGAGAGAAGGGTTTCCTTTAAGCCTATTTTACATTCTGTTCAGCCCAAGAGCACAAAAACAAAAAGTACTATTTCAGTATTCGACTTCCACAAAAGAGTTTGAGTGATAAGTAAAAAGACAACAGCTGCAATATCCAGAGAACCCCCATTAGGTTCTGCAGTCTCTTAAGTGTAAGCATTCATGTTTAGGGTTCCGTCTCATTGGAATAATTTGCCTGTCAACATTCGAAACAATAAGTGCTCTTTCATCTTACTATAGGAACAGCTGTAAATGTATATAATAAATGTCATAACTGTACAGTTTGCTTTCACTGATACAATCACTTTCCCACGTATTTAACTCTTCTCTATGAATATCGCAAGCAAGATTATTGCCCCCCCCCCCGAATGATGGTTCATCTCAAGTAGTTATTCCCAATAAAGTGATCCCTGTCAGGGTCCTGGAGTGTCAATAAAACCCTTCCTCCCGACTGGGACCTTTAAAGCGCCCCGCAGTGAAACGTTGACACACATTTGCATCGCGGAGAGACGAGCTTTAAAAGAAGAAAAAAAACCCCGCCACCATTTGCGTTCTTGTGTAGGAAAAAAACACACCACTGTCTCACAGGCCGGCTGGAACCTGTCCCAACAGGCCAGGTTTATTCAGTAAGAGAGCAGGAAGATAAAAGCTGGAAAACGCTGAAGGATTTTTGTTACGATGGCAGCCACTGAATTTACGATCAGATGTCTTTACTACACTCTCCCATGAAGCAAAGCCAGGGCGGGATTCGGGCCAAGTCGCGGTCTGCCCGGACAAAAACAAGCTCACTCTGTTCCCAAAATCCAAGAATGTCTTTGGGAAACATCACAACACAGACCCCGAGGATGAAACAGGAAGTCTCGGTTTCACACAAAGAAAAGAAAATGTGCCAGAACAGCCTGAAGACGTACTAAAATTCCCACCAAAAAAAAGGGATGGAAGTGGTGCGTTACTTTATTACTGTACAAAGAAAAACAAAATGTGTTTGTGCACTTTACACAGACTTTCATCGAAACCAGATCAGACTGGAGAAGAGAAAGGAGAGAGCAGCGTGACGGTGGTTATGTAACCAAGTCAACATGGAAATCAGAGCTCACATGGAGCGTTTACAATGGCTGAATGAATGAGGCCCTGTCTGATTCGTTAAACCCAGATTCAGTCAGTCATGTCTGCCGGCAGGCCAAGTATTGGACTTTAGTGTCAATACAGTTCATAAAAACAAGAACATTATGTCTCAATTCTGCTTTAAGATACTCAAATATGAACAGAAATGTCAGCCAGGAGTCCTCCTTAAACTGCAAAAAAGATATAAATGAATCCATTGGATGTGAAAGCAAACGCTCTCATTATCTCAGATTATCAATCTTGAGAGAAAAGAGACCTTCACGCCCGATATTAAGCCTAATGTGTTCATAGCAAACACGGCCTCAACGGGCAGAGCAACACAAACTCTGACTACGTGCTTTACAGCACAGCACGCTATGGTTCAGGGAGAAGCCACAAAAAGGCTGACTGAACATCCTGGAGAGCTGAACGACGACATACTTCATGTACAGTAAATGCTCAAGAATGCCTGAGGGTGACGTTGATGCTTTTAACAAAGATTGCCAAGAATGTGGATACCCTAAGCCAGTGGTTCTCAAACTTTTCTCAATAATGTTCCCCATTTCAATTGTGTTTTTAAGCCAAGTCCCCCCATGACCAGCGACAGATACTGAAAAAACATTTAAATGCTCATGAAAAAAAGGCAGTTTTTTTCAACAGTTTAAAAACATAAAAAGTTGGTAGAAAAAAGGAAGTAAGGCAAGAATAGGTGGAAAATAGTATAAAAAACCTTGAAAAAAAAAAAGGCAGAATTGTTTTTTTGAAAAAAGCGACAAAAACTTGAAGACCGTAGAAAAAACAGGAAGGAAGGAAGGGAGGAAGGAAAGAACAGGTCGAAAATAGTGACAAAAACTTTTAAAAAAACACTCCCATACCGCCTGCAGTCCTTGAAAGTATCCCTATGGGTACACGTACACCCATTTGAGAAACACTGCCCTAAAAAGCTCATGATTCCCATCTTTTCTAAGCATTGTTTTCAAGGAGAAACCAAAGGTTTGTGCATTAGGGCTTTTGAAATATCGTGTCATTGCAGCAAAATCAAATTCTCATTTCAGAGCTGAACTTTTTAAAGTGTGCCAACCACATTATTTGTCAAGATATTTTTTTAAAAGCCACTTATGGCCCCAAACAGATCCCCGTTTCGTCCTCCCACCAGTGATCCACAGCCTCGTATGTTCTGCCTAATGCGCAACAGCTGATAAGCAGCCGGATGTGGATAACCGCCAAACCAAATGGATTCAATGGAGAGAATTGGGGGATAATGTTTCCGTATGTGGTAGTGACGCATGCAGCCACGTTAGGCTTTTCATCGAGTGCTGTACCACAATGTGCAGCAGCAACGGAGTTCACCACTCTCAGTTTCCAAAGCATGAAGGATGCAGAAAGTTGAACTAGTGGCATTACAACCAAATCTCCTAGATCTAAAAAATAGTAACCGCAACTACAACTTAAAAAGAGTAAGTAACTGTACTTTTCAACATGGAACATAGACCTTCCTCCGCAGCGCTTCGGAGGAAGGTCCGGCAAGTCCACACAGCATTCCTGGATGGGAGAAAAACGTGCTCTGGTTTATTGACATTTCTTTAAACCAATCACAATCGTCTTGGGCGGTGTTATGCACCAGACGGAGCCACGGTGCCTCTGCTCAATAGCCTCAGGAAGGAACTTGTTTTGGTGGAACGTGTACGTTCAAAAGTAGTTTTAGTGGTGCGAGAGAAAACTGATTGGACCGATAGTCTAGCTAGCTGTCTGGATTTACCCTGCAGAGATCTGAGGAGCATTTAACCATAGTCCTCAGAAATCCACGGAGGTTAGAACACCAACACAAAAGGAAGAGGAAGGGGACGGACATCCGGCCGAAAAGAAAGACATCTGGCTGAATTTCTGGCGGCACCGGAAACAATCCCAGAAATGGAACGTCATGACTGATGGGAACAACAATCTTTGAAATTATTTAGCAGTATTTAGCAATATTGCTGCAGTCATAACCACTCTGGGTCAGTCAGCGGCCACTAAAAGTTCTGTTTTTGCCGCCAACAGGCAGACTTATTATTAGTCAACAGATTATTAGTCTGTGTGTGACAACATTATGGAAAGGATCCATACAGAGATAGAACTTTTAGTTAAAGAGTAAGATCCTTTTAGTTTAACATGAAACGGCCCCCAAATTGTCAAACCTACCAGGGATCATTTCCCTGCAGTGGTCTTGCTTAATGCTGGACCAATTTCAAAAATTAGGATTCCCATCAGTGACTAAAACACACAACAACATGGCAAATAGGGTCCAGGTTGAAAAATACTGAAGTTAAAATATAATCACTTAATCGTCTGGCCTATAAAAAAAGACAACAAATTGAGAGAAAAATGCCCATCACAACGCCAAAAGCCCAAAGTGTTGTTTGACCAATAGTCCAAAAACGTATTATAAAAGATATTCAGTTTAACTATCACATGAGAAAAAGAACAGAAAAAGCAGCATATTCCCCCCTCCCCCCCAAAAAACAAAACAAAAAAAAACAAACTAGAAACTACAGAATGTTTGGCATTAAACAATTAATAGATAGTCAAAATATCTGCAGATTGGGCGCCCGGATAGCTCACCTGGTAGCACGCCCATATATAGAGGTTTACTCTTTGACGCAGCGGCCACGGGTTCGTCTGACCTGCGGCCCTTTTGCTGCATGTCGTTGCCCCCCCCCTAACCGTAATAGTCATCTTCAGGATATTTAAGTTTGAATAATTTGAATCAACTGTTGTTCAGAAGGAGCATCTTATGTTTCGTTTATGAAACGCTCTGGCCACAACAGTCTTTTCACCCCCCCTCCCCAGTCTAGCCTCTTGTCCCGTCCTGTCCTTGTTTATCCTGCCCATCTCAGCATGGAGGTCCTAAACTTTCTAGTTCCCCAATTGTCCACATTCACTGAAAGGCAGTCTGTCAAGACACCCGCCACCCAGCCTTTGGGTCTGTCCCTTCCTTTTGACGCCAAACAATGCCGGTGGACTCCTCAAGAGCATATCAATGACCAAGGTAGTCCTTGGTCATAAGCCTCCAGCAGCCTCCCTTCATTAAACCGGGGAAACAATCCCTCCCATCTGCCGGCACACAGAGAGGCATCTGGACCATTCACACGGCGGCGAGGAGGAGGTACAAAGTATGAAAAGACCGAAAAGAAACACCAGCACGCAGGAATGCGCTTCCTTGTTCTTTGTGATGTCCAACGTCTCTTGACCCTTTTCAAGAAAAGGCAATTATTGTTGTTTTCTAACCTTTTTTCTTCTCGAACCCCTTTCTTTCATAGGATATTGATGATTGAGAAGACCTCAGGAGCCAAAATGGAAGATATTGTTTTAAAAAGATAAAATCAGGATCTGCAGTGAAAACGCTTTCTTGGGCTACATCTACGCTGCTTCGTTTTTTATTTTTAAGCTGCGAGACAAAAAAAAGGTCTCCGTCCACACGAGAGTTTTAGCTCCAGTAGCAGAACTACGCATATCACATGACCCTTCACATACACTGGGCATGTGCACGCCGGTGTTAACAGGAAGCAGATTGTCCGACGTAACAAAGCAACCCCCGAGTTTTCAAACCAAAAATCAGGGGCAGCAGGTTTTCCCAAATGCCTCCATTTTAAGGGCTCGGAAACGCCCGAGTAGTGTTGACACGAAGCGTAGAAGTAGCTGAAGATATTTGCTTTCCTCGTTTCCAAATGTCTCCGTTTGTGTCCGTCCAGACTACAAAGCAACCCCCGGAGTTTTTAAAACCAAAAACGGGGGCAGCAGTGTTTCCAAATGTTAAAGTTTTAGGGGCTCGGAAACGCTGCAGTAGTGTGGACGCGAGATGTAAACGTAGCAAGAGATATTACGTTTTTAAACCAAAAACGTAGTAGTGAAGAGGAAGTCTTATCCTCCCTGTTTCCTGGTCTGTGCCAACTCCCCTTCTTCTTTGCTGCTTCCACATTTCCCTCCCTCCTTTTCCCCATCCTGTTCTTCAACTTCTCCCCCTCCCGCTGCTGGGTGATACTGGAACCAGCAGGATTAGCACAAATGTATTGTGTCGCCTGGTTTGCTTGTAAGATGCACTTCTGACCCCTGATGTAACACACACACACACCAAGTTCTTGACTTTACGGTATCCAAAGGGCCCCATAAGGAGTGATCTATTACAGGCTCATTATAATGCCAGAATCATTAAGTTGAGGGTTTTATTTAGAGCCCAGCCCTGCTGCTGCTCCTACATAGAGTTCTTCACAAAGACCTGAAAACAACCCACTGACTATTTCCATTATTGGCCTCATTTGTCCTTCAGTAAACACCTAGAACAGCGCTGAACGCTGGACTTCACTGGAACAGACACACACCTACCTTTGCCTTTTGCTCTGACAGCTGAGATCTAGATTCCTTCTACCTACGCCGGGTCTATCTATAGCAGTATCACCACCTACCAGCACCATGTGAGACTCTATGGCAACGTGACACGATCCCAACAACGTACAGATGCAGAGGTTGGGCTAGGGCTCAAGAAGACACACATTAAAATATTGATTGCTGGGTCTTGTTAAACGCTATCAGAGGACTCAAAAAAGGTCAATGTTACTACGTGACAAAACTCAGCTGCGTGTTGAGTCAATCAGGGCTGTTCCGTCTTTATCACAAAGACAAACATAACTCCGCAAAGTGAGTAATGTCGTTGCACTCAGCTCAGACAATGCCTCGTACAGATTAGTCACAGTACAGTCTGCAGCGAGTGGCGCTCGGGTGTGTAGAAAGTGGCCCTCTGGTGCTCTTCAGTTTGGGGATACTGCTCATTTAAAACCCGACCAAAATACGCATACCTAAGTAGAGCTGGGCAATGTATCGATATTATATCAATATCGTGATATGAAACTAGATATCGTCTTAGATTTTGGTGTTTTGTGATGTAATGTTCTGAACTTACCAGACGGTTGTAACTGTTCATTATTTGCCTTTTCCCACTTAGTCATTATATCCACATGACTGATGATTATTTATCAAAAATCTCATTGTGTAACTATTTTGTGAAAGCACCAATAGTCAACACTACAATATCGATAGAGGTATTTGGTCAAAAATATTGTGAGATTTGATTTTCTCCTTATCGCCCAGCCCTACACCTACAGTCTTCCACAAACCGAGGGAAAACAGAATACTGAAACGCGTAGGCATTTCTTAATGACTTTCTAGCCAAAAAAATATTACAGGCTTCTATACTTTACCGTCTCGAGTGCCTCCGGTTCCTCCAACCTTTTAAATCGTGTGCCACTTGCTTTCTATTCGAGATAAGACCGAGGCCGTACAGACGGGCCAGCTGTGCAGCAGACAGTGTTGATTCAGTCTCCACGGATAAGCCTAATTGAGTTTTGATGAGCGCCTCCTGAGGGAGCGTCCCCGGTTCTTATCGGAATGGCCTTTTTTGGCCGCTTCCTCCCACCGATGAAGCCGCCCTGCCACGCCGGTCGGATGATTCCCAGTTATTACACAATCCATGAATGATGGACACATAAGCCAAAAGCCTGCAGCAAGTCAGACTCTTACAGAGGCCATGCCTCTCTTAATGTCTTCCCTACTCTTCCGTCTCTTTGATGTCGCTCCCTCAGGCAGGCATATCGCTGCCTTGGATCAAAGACATTACAGCCCAATGGACTAAATGCAGCTACTGTGGAGTTATTATCAGCTAAAAAGATCGGCTCAAGGCTTCACATGGCAGGAAGCAATAAGAAAAAAGGCAGGAAAATATGCATTTAGACAAATCAACGCAGTGTTTAGTAAAAGTCTAAAAATAACCATGAAAATGACTCATGCTAGTAAACTTATTTATATCTTAAGAGGTTTTTTTAGGCACGTGAGGGTGTCCATTCATTTATAGTTGGGTATTAAAGACCCCAATTCATTTCCTAGAGGAGTCGTTAAATCGACTCTTACTCCTTCATAGTTGTGGATCAGTCCAACTTCTAGTTCATAAGCAACCTTCAATTTAGCCTAATCTAACTATAAATAAGGAGTGTGTGTGGTTTTGAGAGTTTGTTTTTATTTCTTGTTTCCTGTCACCTGCGTCCTCTGATAACAGCTGACAGTGGATTGACGTTTTCACAGCTCTGTGCCGGCTCCAAAAAACGGAAGAAAAAACAATCCCAAAGCAAAAGCTCTCTCTGTCTCGCTGTGACTCACACGATCCTACGCCGTGAGTGCCCTGTAGCCGGTTAAAAACTACATTCCGCGGCAGATACGCTCCGCAAACTGTCCGCATATGATGCGCTTGCTTCTTCCGTGTCCACCCTTCTGGCTGTGTAACGTCTTGTTGTGTGCCAACTTACAATATTGATAACAATACCGCTGGAAAAATACCTCCGCTAAATAAATCCATACCTTAACTTTATAACCGTAAAGCCACTAAGCCAGTTTGAAAATGAACAACCATCCATCCATCCATCCATCCATCCATCCATCCAACTACAAAGTGTAGCTAAAATAGCTACAAGCAGCAAAAAAAATGAGGCCAAGCAATCGGCCCGTTGGAACGGGCACTACTGCACTAGTTTAAATAATAAAACGGGCCTTTGTATTTCCTGAGAAAGATGCCGGACACACCGTGAACAAGTCTCATGTTTAAATTAAAGCTCAAGTCAAATTAAATGTCCTGCAGAGATTGAATTTATGTGAGATCTTTCTTACGTTGGTGGTTAATCTTCAACTTCAGCCAGCAAACAATGCATCGACTGACTCATAACACAAGACAAGTCAGGTTATAAGTAACTTAATATCACGTTATGACTAACTAAACATCACGCTATGAGTAACTTATCAGACACCAAACTTTAAAATGGAGAGGAACTTGTTTGGTATAAACTTTTGCTACAGATTAACCTGCTGACACATTGGCTGCCTGCGTACTTTGACTCGGTGTTGACCTGTGAATACAGATGTATGCCATGTTGATTTTCATGTCTGGCTAAAGTCCATTAAAATGCAAGCTGACAACAATAACAATCCACTGATTAAAATCGACAACGACAGTAACCCTAAGATTCAGCCCTAGTTATGTATCAGACTATTTGTGTTGGACAGAGGCAGGCTATTAGTTCCCCCCGGATTCTAGGCTTTATGCAAAGCTAAGATAAGTTAACCTTGCTTTAGCTTTACATTTGATATGCAGACATTCGAGTGGTATCAATCTTAGCCAGGGGGCAATTTGGCATATTTCACAAAATGTCAAACTGCTGCTTTAAAAAAAAAGAGGTAAAAAACAGAGCAGCGTGTTTCTGTCTCTGATCGACTGCATGGAGCTGTGTGAGCTGCGGTCGAGTCTGGCAGACTGAGGAATGTGGGTCTCGGTGTGGGTCTGCTAAACCGGCCAAGACCTCGGCTACTCAGCCAGCCACCACATTCCTCTCCTCTTTACAATGGAGCCACAGCACTCTCTGCACAAGGGGAGACACACAATTAAATGCTCGGGGTTCAAAACCCACCAACGGCTCCTGTGCTCGTACTTCTAGGATCACGGTTCAGCTTCAGGCTGCGATCAGCGGTGGAAGAAGTATTCAGATCCTTTACTATAGTAAAAGTACTAATACCACAATGTAAAAGTACTCCGTTCCAAGTAAAAGTCCTGCATTGAAAAGGTTATATTGTATTGAGGTAGGCCGTTGTATTGTTGGCTAGTTTACTTTAGAATCAAACATGAGATTTTATAAACTACATGTGTTCTGTGTGCAGGAATCTTAATGTGTAAAGTAACTAGTAACTAAAAAACTGTAACAGATGAATGTAGTGGAGTAAAAAGTACAATATTTCTTCTCTGAAATGTAGCGGAGTAGAAGTAGAAAGTGGCATGAAAAGAAAAGACTCAGGGAAAGTACCTCAACATTTGGGTTTAAGTACAGTACTGGAGTAAATGTACTTAGTTACATTCCACCTCTGGCTGCGATGTCCCGCGGTGAAGGGTTTTCAAACTGTCAGCCAGCGCCTAAAGAAACCCCACCTTCGTACTAATATGTTCGAAGTATGTTTAAATGAGTCTGGGCTTTGTGCGCAGCATGACGCTTCGCTACACTGGGAATATTTTACACACTTCCCTGTAATCTTTTCAGACAGGCAGTGGTAACAGCACTGCTGGAGTTGGAAAAACATGTCAGCAACTTCTCCTTTTCTTAGAGTTTACATAGTCGGTACTTTTGCAAAATAAGACACACCAATGTGGAGAAGTGATTTAACAGAAGTACCTTCATTTCTAGTCAAACTATTTGTGGGTTATGAGCGTCTGTAAAGCTGCAGCGATTAGGTATCGATAGAAAAACAAATCGCCAACTATTTTGATAATTGATTAAGACGTAAAAGTAATTATTCAGCCGAAAATAAAGAGAACATGCCGTTTTCAGCCTCTTGAACACAAAGATGTCCTGTTCCTTGTTGTTTACATCTTATTAAACTGAATATCTTTGAGTTTTGGACTGACAAAACAAGACATTTGAAAGATTTTTGAGAAACTAGGATGGACATTTTTCACCATTTTGACATTTTATACATCAAACGATTAATCAAGAAAGGTTGTACTCAACAGAAAAACGATGGTGCCTTCAAAAGTGTTGCGTAGGGGGCTGCAACTAACGATTATGAAAAACAGTGGGGGGATGCAGCGCTACCAAGCCACGGCCGAGCCACGTGCGTCGCCGCGACGTGTAGTTACATTTTCAGAGAGGTGTCGTCAGGCTACGGCGTAGGGTCCATGTCCACGTACCGACGGACGTAGCCACGGGGTCGACTTAACGCAGAAGCATAAATCCCACTTCCTCTAGAAAAGTTGATTTCACACACTGCCTTGCAAAAGTGCAGATATACACAAAGTGACACACATCGATACCGAGACACATTTGGCTGGTTGCACACTCCGCCACACACGCCACATCAAAGACGTACAGTATTGTTGAGACACATTTGTCAGGAAGGAGGTCTGAAAAAGGGAAAGCCCTCAAACCGCCTAAAAGCACTAAGTGATCTCTGGTGGCTCGGTGCTCGTAAACAGAGAAAAAGAGAAGTCTGACAGAAACTACGTCAGTATAATTCCATTTGTGAGAAGAACATTTCCAGAGAACACAGCACGAATTCTTCTTAACACAATCATTCGCGGTGTTGGAAACAGTTTCCTAACACAGAAATAGTTCCCTGCAAAAATACCCACAATAAATCAATTATTATTATCAGTTTACATGCACAACAATATTCCACCATTATTATTTTCTGATCGAGACGTGTGTGATATTCTGGTATTATTCAGGTTTTAGAAGCATTCTTTATACATCGCATTTAGAATCTGCGTCTCAATCTGGGTTTTTACAGCAGTTTGTGACAGTTTACGGCCTCTCGCCTGTTTACGGATGATGGTCAGCTGTGTGCGTTGCTATGGTTGCTGTAAAACAAACCAACAGGCCAACAGTTTGCAGGGCTGCGGTAGAGATGCATTGCCAACAGAAAAGAAGGAGAAACACAACTACTTTTAAACATTATGAAAGACTTGGATATCAACAGGTTTCTGGATATGAGGCGACCTTTTCTAGAAGCTGGTTGAAGGAATGAAAGAGGGACGCTGTGTTCACACGCTCCAACAAGTCCTCCACTTGGGAAAAAAAAAAAAAAAATCATTTTGCACGGCTGCATGTAAACGGGAATATGAGCGGAATATTCACTTTTGCGGTTACAGGTTTCTACCACACCCTCACATGTATTTGTGCATTTCTTTAAAGTAATTTGGATTTTATGTTCTGTGAAACAAACAAACTAAACTTGTGAAAGTGTCGATAACCGCCGCTGAAACATTGTCACATTAAGTACATGTTAAGTCACCATTATCGGGATATCGGATGTTGGTGCCCAGCCCGAGGGCAGGGCCTTTTCATTATGACATTTCGTGCTCCGTCCTTCCACTTTTTATGTAAGATACATCTGTTCTGCTCGGGGGGGGAAAGAACCACTGAGTGCATGGGTGCTGATAGTTGTTAATAGTCTGGCTTCAGGCCTGGAATAACTATCTGTTGAGTATGAGGGGGCATCATGGGACTGACATCAAACAGCCTCCCTCCAGGCACCCCGATACATTTCCCAATGGAAACACAGCATGGCTCATATTCCATGTTCTGCCGTGGCCGCCTATATTTTAACCAGTCCGCCACAGAGAGACAGCCATACACACACACAGACACACACTCCTGCCCTGAAATGTATTCATACAGTTCCCGTTACAACTGCCAGAACATGTAGTGGTTGAAAGAGGGTGGAGGGAAAAGGGGAGAATCAGGTTCTCGACTGCTCTCCATCACAGGCAGGGCGGACAAAAACCTCCTCTCTCTGTGCCGACATTCCTCTCCCCAAAAGGGATTTTATAGACCAGCGGACAGCAATGCAGGGAACCATTATTACATCCTAGTGATACTATTTATCATGCTCCCTCCCTCCCCTGCGCTCTTTTCACCGCACAAGCTTTTCACCGCACCCCCGTCATGCAAAAGAGACAAAAACACTTCCTAAAAAATAGAAGAAAAAAAAAAGAAAAAAAGAAAAACCTGCCTCATTCTCGTGCAAATGATTCGGGGCTAAATGCAAAACCAGTGGCATTCCAACAAGATATAACAAATGGACTCCAGAGGGCAACAAGCTGAGGTTTTGGTGGTGCAACACGGATTAACTCTGGGGCAAAGAGGATTTTTTTTTAAACCCGATTTAATCACCGCAAGTTGCCATCACAGAACACATTTGGTAAATTAAGGGGATTTGAAACCGCTAATTGAAACAGGAAAAAAAGTTGGAAGACTTTTTGCTTTTGTCTAATAAGGTTTTTTTTTTTTTTTAACCGCAAACACAGTGTGGCACTATCTTTGTGGGGACCAAGTCATTGACACAATGCATTCCCTAGCCCCTTACCATCACAACTAAATGTTTAACCTTAACCTAAAACCAAGTCTTAACCCTCAAGCGGCCCTTTAAAAAGGGTCCAGCATTTTGGCCCCACAAAGCTGTCCTGAATTAAATACAGATGCCACTATGTCACTGCTCCTCCAGACGGTTTTTAGCTGGTGATTTTTCCTTTGGCTCAGGCTGAAACCTCTTTGGGGGGCACCAAAAATTCCTCGGTGTGCCATTAAAAGATGAGACAATTAGTCCAACAGTTCAGCTTTTGCAACTGTACTTT
The DNA here is from genome assembly GCA_025617405.1 of Perca schrenkii. Classification (NCBI taxonomy): domain Eukaryota; kingdom Metazoa; phylum Chordata; class Actinopteri; order Perciformes; family Percidae; genus Perca; species Perca schrenkii. The sequence continues at coordinate 40,167,547 of CM046790.1, read as the reverse complement.
TCTCTCTCCCTCTCTTTCACCTTTACTTGGACATGAAGGACTCGTGCTTCCATACATGGGCAGAAAATGCTGAGGTCAATGGAAAAACAAAAAAAACAAAGGCTTGAAGAACGTGGTTGGTTTGGCCCGCTCTATCTTGGACAAACTGATAAAAAACTGCACACGCGGCCTGACCACAGCTCAGTGTATCGGACTGGGAAAGTTATCTTTTCCCTCGGGCAGCAAAAGGTTTTTCCAAAATGAAGCAATATCTTCAGACTATTAGATAATTGTAAGTCTCTTGGCATCCGCTCGATAAGAAAAGATAGCTCATTGATAAAAAAAAAAAACATTCCAATCATTCCTGTAGCTACAAAAGCCTGTTCTTTTGTCAGGTAGCAGAACATTGTTATCGATTAGCTGGGAACGCCAAGCCCACATGCCAATAATGACCTCAGTGGGTGGAGAAGAAGAAAAGGCTGGAAGGAGGGAGGGTAGGAGTGTCATAGCTCAGAGGCTAAGTATCCATCAAAGGAAAGTGCAGCGAATAAAAGAAGGGAGAAAAGCCACCAAAGGCCTACTACAACTGATCTGAGACAGAAAGAGAAACTGGGAACAGATGATGGAGAGATGGGCCGAGGCTATCTCTACTTTTCATTTTTAAAGCGGCGTTTTGAGACAAAAACGATCCGCGTCCACACAAGAGTTTTAGCTCCAGTAGCAGAACTAACCTGCGTCCGTATTAACACGTATGACAATATCACAGAAACTAAATTTGACTAGAGGACAACAGGAGGGTTATAGACCAGAAAAATAAAATAAAAACAGGGCTTGTCTTGGTGGGAAAAGCTGTAGGTAGGCGTTTCCATGCTGGAGGACAGGAGTGTCCCTTATGAAAAGGCCCCAGGGCCCTATTGAGATTCCTCCAAGTGTGCAAAATAACCAGAGAGGGCCGGTCAAGATAACCAAAGGTCACATTCCAGACGGGGGGGACAGCGAGGCAGAATGAGCAGGCAGAAGCTCCAAAGCGTTGAGGAACGTAATCGGTTGTAAAAGGCAAGATGGATCCGACCGACAAAGAGCGTCTCGCTGGCAGTCAGTAAAGTAGGGTTGCATAGTATTAACAAAATGCGATACTGCGTTATCGATATTAATTGCGATAGTTTTAAACATGTGAAATTACAAAAGTTATGGGAAAACGCATCAAAATAGATTCATAACAAATGCAACACAAGGGTTATTTCAACTGACAGTCATATTGGACTGGTCCTCCTCATATTCCTTTTTATGAAAGAAAAAAAAAAACACATTATTTGATACATTTTCATTGCACCCCTAAAATTCTTTAGGTGCTCCTACATTTTTCTACTTAGGAACACATGAGCTCCTTGGGGGAAAAAAAAAAAAAGTAAACACTGAGCCCTGTAAATGTATCTGTATACTGAAATTATGGCCCAAAATGCATCGATAAAAATCACTTTATCGTCAGAGCAGAACCCCTACATGAAGCTTTCAACAACATGTGAAATCTTGCTTCCTTTTAAAAGCTTTTTAAAAGTTGAACCGATTGCCTGCAGGAATGCACCTCATCCTGGAAAGACTGGTAAAGTCAGTCACCCAGTCACACCATTTGTACTGACCAACTGGACTAACTGGGGAGTGGGCATGTGTTTGTGTGTGGGTGGCATCCAGACAGCCTGTATTAGCAACCCAATCACAGAGTTGCTTTACAATAACATCCAGGTAGAAAACTCCTGCGTCCCATATGTGCATTTTAACAGTGCGGTTGTTTCTGGCTCTACATTAAGTAGTGATTATCAATTAGCGTATGGAACCATACAGGTTATTTTTTGGGAAATTTGATTATATCAGAAATAAGGGTTTCTTTTAGAGTCAATTTTGATCCGAGGACAACATAAGGGTTAAAAAGGAACAGAAAACGGATGAAGAAGTTGAGAAATGAAATGGTAGGTTTAGGTTCCATCTTGATTAAAATAAATCCTCCCATTTCTCCACTATGCTAACTAACATAAGCTTGGTTGGCAGCAGAATAAATGTGTTTATACACAGGACAAAACAGAAGTGACCACACACACACACACACACACACACACACACACACACACACACACACACACACACACACACACACACACACACACACACACACACACACACACACACACACACACACACACACACACACACACACACACACACACACACACCAGCAACCTCCAGTTCAGTGACACTCCTCAGCACACACGTTTTTCTGGCATGAAACCAGCCTTTTGCTTTTAAGCAACACAGTGAGACACTAAAGCCTGATTATACTTGTGCGTAAAAATCAACGCTGTGGCTACGTATGTCGGTACATTGAGGGACGGACCCACCGCGCGGCTGAGTGGAGCCTCCACACAACCATAAATCACGCTTTAGTGGAGCCTCTGAAGATTCTTTGTGGACAAACTCACCTTTACAGAGCTTTGTTTAAATCAACAGAATCGGATCCAGGGTTTCCCGCAGCACTTTGCAGCTTAGGCGGCCGCCTGAGCAACGCACGACTGCCGCCTTAACTATCGGCACGTCGGTACAACCGAGGACGGACTCACTTTAAATCAAACGGTGCCAAATTTCGGTACCCGAGAGCGCATAAGCGCGAGCACATCTGACGTCTCTGCATCTTGACAGCCGACACACACACACAGAGCTGTGGTGCCGACGGAGCAAAACAACGTGGACTTTGTTAAAGTCACAGTGAGTCGCAGCAATGCCGGTAAAGAGGTTGCAAGTATGTTTACACTTCCCAAAACTCCACGCAGACAGCATATTGCTACGTTTACACGTGGCCGGCTATTTTCATAAACGGACATTTCAACCTCTCCGTTTTCAAAAATAACATTGTGCACAGCGGTCAGTTTTCAGAAAAGGGTTTGTTTACACGTACCCGTGTATATATGCCGTCAAGAGCATGCCAGACCTGTAGGTGGCGGTGTAACAAGAAGCTCAAGCCCACGTTAGCCAAAGACTCGGTTTCAGAGGAGACTTCACTGTTTGCGTGTAAACGAAGGGCACAAACCAAGGGAAATGTCTCCATTTGTAAAAGAAATAACCATGTACGTGTAAACAGGGTCTATATAAACGGCGAGATGAAAGCTGTCATGGTATGGGTTAACGTTAGATTTCCTCCGTTACAGGAAGGCAGCACGGTGTTCACCATGCCCCATTGACAGGCTGAGGTTGTCAGTCTCTCCCCCCCGGTCTGACGACAAACCCCACCCTACCACTTTAACTAATTTTCTGCGGGAAACCCTGGGATCTTTAGCCCTAGTTTATAGTCCTGCACCAAAAACCCACAGCACATTCCAGTGTGTGAAAACCTACTTGGCAACAAAACAGACTCAACAGGTTTTTAGATGCTAAAAAAAGGATAAATACTCCCATCTAAAGTCTCTTAACAGTCAGTCAGTTTAGAAAGCACACTACACACACACACACACAGGTTGCATCCAAAATATCCTCCACTGAAGTACGTACATACACGTAAACTATCGTTCAACATACTTTTGTGTAAATAAACAGTAGTGCGTGTGTGGGTGTGTGTCTCTTTTCAGACGCACTAAGCGCTCCTTTTCAACGTCACATCCTGAGAGCTTCCCCTGCCGACACCGCCAGATAAAACCTAAATTACTCACAGTCGAATAACTTAGACAACAGTCGTTTAAATATGTAGAAACGTAAATTAAGAGCATTTTGATGTTACAGAGCTGCCTCGGTTTCTGATGTTGTCATTACTACCGCATTGCATTGTGGGATATTTATGCCACCATAGTGTCCAGTATTGCATACTGTAATATAACTGGAAATAGTATGCAATTCACGTACTGTTGGTTATACACTAAGGTTTCGGACACACTTTATATAAAAAAAATAAATAACTCATACTGTTTTAGCTACTAAATAACATTAACGTTAGTTTGGGATTTCAGACGCAGTCCCTAGTTCTTTTAATGTGAAAAACTGAAGTCGTTTTAGGAACATGTACATTTAGTTTTGATTTATGGGCTAAGGTACAAGACTCCTTTCCTTTGTCACGCACTCCTTTAACATTACAGAGGGACCAATACTTAGTAAAGAAAGACACACACACACACACACACACACTAATGTCCCAGTGATTGGCCCATCCCAGGCAGGAAAAGGGACTTGGCAACTACCCCCCACTTTGGGCCCCATACTGGATAAAGGCGGTAGATGCCTCTGTGTGTGTGTGTGTGTGTGTGTGTGTGTGTGTGTGTGTGTGTGTGTGTGTGTGTGTGTGTGTGTGTGTGTGTGTCTGTGTGTCTGTGTGTCTGTGTGTCTGTGTGTCTGTACAAACACACACTCACTGCACTGGAGCTAACCCGCTAACAACACTAAAGGCTCGGTGAGACTAACTTACCAGAACCAGAAAAGGGTTGATTGCCACAGTAAGTTACACTTTACGTGGACTTTGCCTCAGTGAATAGTGCATACATATACAAACAAAATATTAAATAAACAATACATACAGAAACAACTATACACATAGGGTTAGGGGTTTGCATTAGAAAACAAGAGGCTGAATGGGAAGGGTTGAGGGCAGAACGTGCAAAACATAGTCTCATATATATATATATATATATATATATATATATATATATATATATATATATATATATATATATAGTATGTGCAATGGGCAGATAGTCTAGTAGTCTAAGATGCAATGTAGAGACTATGTGTGGGGCGGGAGTGAGAGTCAACTTAATCAACACCAAACGTGTATAAAGAAGCATTAAAACGTTCCAGGAACCTGCTAAATCAAAGCTGTTTGTTATATACTGTCTATGTTTGTGTCGCATTTACGTACAACCCTTCACAGGGAAACGTCAACGGTAAACTAGCAACGTAACGTTAGCAGTTACATTAGCTACTAGGCTACCGCCAGCCTGACTAAAGGGACATGTTAGAAATATTTAGTTAAACAAACTTACCGACTCTGAAAAAACGGAGGCAGATAAAATCAACACGAGGCAGAGGCTGAGCATGGTTGTCCTTTTTTCTCTTTTAGGTAGCGTTAAAGTTTAGGAAAAAGTAGTTGAACGTTAGCTTGGCAGAGATTTTAAAAAACAGTGCGGGGAGTTACTGTTTTTTCAGGCAGGCAGGAGTTTGTTTTCGGGGTCCCAGTATAGTCCAACAGAAGCACAAGTTGTTGAGAAATGTTCCACTTTACGTCTCCTCGGCTGTCTCGTCTTTGGTCGGTTACACTGAGGGCTACACGGTTTGAGCTGCACTAAATTTCACTCGCCCTCCACTCTCCTCCAATCAGCGACGAGCTGTGTGACGTTAGGTTCCAATCCTTCTATGTGAATTTACGGTAAGTCCGTCAAATTCAACATGTTGGCCCCGCCCCCTGCCCAGTCAAGTTAGCATGTAGCCAAGAAAAAGACACCGGTGGATGCTTCAAAATAAAAGCATATTTCTCCTTTTTTCTGTATTTGTATTTTTTTTTTAAATTCATTGTCTCTTCTGCAGTTTTTTTGTTTATATTGCACTCTGATATGTTACTGACTAAAATCTTATATGTAAATGTAAATATATTTTATAAGATTTGTATTGTGAAATATCGACAAGAAAACTAAAAGAAAACTAAAATGAAAAACAAAAGCTTCAAAATAAAAGCATGAACGTGCTTCCGGAAGGTTGTCAACACAATTTTGATTCGATTTTTGATTGATTTGGGCTTTTCGTGGCCTTTAATTGACTTCTGTTTATTAATGAAAGAGAAGAAGTACCATTTGTAGTAGAATGTAAAGTAGCATTTGTATATTTGTATTTTTTGTTATTATGACGTAATTGACCTTTTTGTGAAAAAATCTATCTATCTATCTATCTATCTATCTATCTATCTATCTATCTATCTATCTATCCATCCATCTGGTTTCTAGCAGAAAGCCTGGTGTTTGTCTTGATTAATTACTTGATGACAATCTAATAATAATAATAATAATGGGTCCATTGATACATGCCGTTTGCCGGTGAGCCCCATGGTGTTATCTTATCTACCTCAGGGTGTGACAGCCTGAAAGAATCTGATTAAAAGGGGATTGTTTTCTCACCAGGGATCATTTCGTTTTCAACATGTGTGGTTTCTGTTTACGTTTAAAGGGAAACAGCTGGATGCCTGCGGCCCCTTGTGCTGCTTCATGGAAACATGACGACATCTTACAGTGAAAAAGTTCCTCTATCTCCTTTCCTTTCCTTTCTCTCTCTCCTTTCCTTTCTCTCTCTCCCTTTCCTTTCCTTTCCTTTCCTTTCCTTTCCTTTCCTTTCCTTTCTCTCTCTCCTTTCCTTTCTCTCTCGCTCCTTTCCTTTGCTTTACTTTCCTTTCTCTCTCTCCTTTTCCTTTCCTTGCTCTCCTCTCCTCTTTTTCAGGTTCATGAGTTCCCGTTTTTGGTTTCACTCTCCGGAGCTTATGTCTGACAACAACAACAACATTAATCACTGTGTTCTTGTTTTCTGTTGCATCATCTGTGCTTTCTCGTTTCCTGAGCATTAGTGATGAAATCAACTCGGGATTGTTGTGTTGTAATGCTCACTCTGTCAACTGTCAGACCTGGAAGTAAAATACTCAAGTTACAAGTTAGAAGACCTGCACTGAAAGAGTGCAGACACACACACACACACACACACACACACACACACACACACACACACACACATAGACACACACACACAGACACACACACAGACACAGTCACACAGATACATACACACACACACACACACACACACACACACACACACACACACAGACACATACACAGACACAGACACAGACACAGACACACACATACAGACACAGCCACACAGATACAGAGACACACACACAGACATAGACACACACACACACACACACACACACACACATACACATACACATACACATACACAGACACACACACACACACAGACACAGCCACACAGATACAGAGACACACACACACACACACACACACACACACACACACACACACACACATACACACACAGACACACAGACACACATACAGACACAAACATACACAGACACACACACACAAAGACACAGACACACTGCCACACACAGACATAAACACACACACAGACACAGACACACACACACAGCCTATTATCTGATTTTTATTACATGAATTTATGTAAAAGCAGGATTTTAATCCTTTGTTTAAAACTTGAAAAAGCCAGTTACTCCAGCAGTAAGTCAGTCAAATGTGTAATGGATGAGGTTTCCTTGTTGTAAAAGGTGACGAGTCACCATGACTACATGGCAGTCTAAATGTATGTGGGTTTTTTTTGTGTCAGCAGGTGGGAACAAAATGCTCAGCTATCTACAGTGGATATCTAGTTTAATTAAGCTGCCACTGGAACATTAGTGCGGGGATTTTCAAAGGACTAAGTAACACAGAGATAAGCGACACACACACACACACACACACACACACACACACACACACACACACACACACACACACACACACACACACACACACACACACACACACACATACACAGAAGATAAGGCGAATCTGGGAAAACCCAGAACAAAGCTGTATTTTAACTCTGTGTGTGGCTCTTTTAATATGTTTATGTGTGTGTGTGTGTGTGTGTGTGTGTGTTTGTGTGTATGTATGTGTGTGTGTGCGTGTGTTACTGTGTGTGTGTGTATGTGTGTGTGTGTGTGTTTGTGTGTTTGTGTGTATGTGTGTGTGTGTGTGTGTGTGTGTGTGTGTTTGTGTGTGAGCTTCTTTTACATAAACAATTAAAGTTAGCACAGCGCGTAAAGCTCAGATGAGGTCACTTCATAAAGGAGTTATTGTGGGTGTAATTGTTTGTACCGAAAAGAGGAAGTAGGAGTTTCCAGCTTCTTTTGGTGTTTTTTTCTCACCTGGTTGAACCACACCTGTGTAACTCAGGTGAGGACTTTCCCCAGTCACTCTATCTTATATAAGAAACATGAACACAAAGGATCCTGGGAGGTGTAGTGGATCAGGTTCCAGGAACAGGCCAAGTACCGGTTGGTTGAAAACGTCTTGTTGTGATGTGACTCGTTTTTAAAAACAAGAACAAATTAATCGGTCATAAACATACACTTGAAGGCCACTTACATGCTATTATGCTAACAGAACGAAACCTCCACACCTATGAAGACCCATTCCCACGGGCTTAGTCTTACCTGGTGACCTCTAGTCATTTGGAATAATAACGGAGGCTGTCTGTGTTACAGACACGGCCGTGTTCTGTCATCTATCAAGTCAAAATTCCCCCCGCCAATGACCTATCATATTTTTAGGTAGCAGGGAAAAACAAAAAAAATTGAAGAATACAAAATGCTATGAAGTGAAGTGCCGCTCAACGTTCGGCTGATATGCACACTTATACCTCAAATGACATTTTAGGAAGGTCCCGTGATGCCAGAGAGACAAGAAAAAGAGAGAAGTGAAATCACCCCATGGCTGTATGAGGAAGCCCCAAACGCCACAAAGTCACATTCAAAAGGAAATGGTCATATTTCAATTGAAAGTCATCCTGAGAGTGAGGGAAACAGGAAGTGAAAGATGTTCAGTCAGGCGGGGATTTTAATTACTAAACTCTACATGTTTATAGCGGCAGAATGTAACTAAGTACATTAACTCCAGTACTGTACTTCAGTACCAGATGTTGAGGTACTTGTACTGTACTTGAGTCTTTTTCTTTTCATGCCACTTTCTACTTCTACTCCGCTACATTTCAGAGAGAAATATTGGACTTTTTACTCCACTACATTCATCTGTTCCAGCTTTAGTTACTAGTTACTTTAGTTACTCCACTACATTCATTACTCCCCTACATTCATTTGTTCCAGCTTTAGTTACTAGTCACTTTAGTTACTCCACTACATTCATCTGTTCCAGCTTTAGTTACTAGTTACTTTAGTTACTCCGCTACATTCATCTGTTACAGCTTTAGTTACTAGTTACTTTAGTTACTCCACTACATTCATCTGTTCCAGCTTTAGTTACTAGTTACTTTAGTTACTCCGCTACATTCATCTGTTACAGCTTTAGTTACTAGTTACTTTAGTTACTCCGCTACATTCATCTGTTACAGCTTTAATTACTAGTTACTTTTAGTTACTCCTCTACATTCATCTGTTACAGCTTTAGTTACTAGTTACTTTAGTTACTCCACTACATTCATCTGTTACAGCTTTAGTTACTAGTTACTTTAGTTACTCCGCTACATTCATCTGTTACAGCTTTAGTTACTAGTTACTTTAGTTACTCCGCTACATTCATCTGTTACAGCTTTAGTTACTAGTTACTTTAGTTACTCCACTACATTCATCTGTTACAGCTTTAGTTACTAGTTACTTTAGTTACTCCACTATATTCATCTGTCCCAGCTTTAGTTACTAGTTACTTTAGTTACTCCGCTACATTCATCTGTTCCAGCTTTAGTTACTAGTTACTTTAGTTACTCCGCTACATTCATCTGTTCCAGCTTTAGTTACTAGTTACTTTAGTTACTCCACTACATTCATCTGTTCCAGCTTTAGTTACTAGTTACTTTAGTTACTCCACTACATTCATCTGTTCCAGCTTTAGTTACTAGTTACTTTAGTTACTCCACTACATTCATCTGTTACAGCTTTAGTTACTAGTTACTTTAGTTACTCCACTACATTCATCTGTTCCAGCTTTAGTTACTAGTTACTTTAGTTACTCCGCTACATTCATCTGTTACAGCTTTAGTTACTAGTTACTTTAGTTACTCCACTACATTCATCTGTTACAGCTTTAGTTACTAGTTACTTTAGTTACTCCACTACATTCATCTGTTCCAGCTTTAGTTACTAGTTACTTTAGTTACTCCGCTACATTCATCTGTTACAGCTTTAGTTACTAGTTACTTTAGTTACTCCGCTACATTCATCTGTTCCAGCTTTAGTTACTAGTTACTTTAGTTACTCCACTACATTCATCTGTTCCAGCTTTAGTTACTAGTTACTTTAGTTACTCCGCTACATTCATCTGTTCCAGCTTTAGTTACTAGTTACTTTAGTTACTCCACTACATTCATCTGTTCCAGCTTTAGTTACTAGTTACTTTAGTTACTTTAGTTACTCCTCTACATTCATCTGTTCCAGCTTTAGTTACTAGTTACTTTAGTTACTCCACTACATTCATCTGTTACAGCTTTAGTTACTAGTTACTTTAGTTACTCCACTACATTCCTCTGTTCCAGCTTTAGTTACTAGTTACTTTAGTTACTCCGCTACATTCATCTGTTACAGCTTTAGTTACTAGTTACTTTAGTTACTCCTCTACATTCATCTGTTACAGCTTTAGTTACTAGTTACTTTAGTTACTCCACTACATTCATCTGTTACAGCTTTAGTTACTAGTTACTTTAGTTACTCCTCTACATTCATCTGTTACAGCTTTCGTTACTAGTTACTTTAGTTACTCCACTACATTCATCTGTTACAGCTTTAGTTACTAGTTACTTTAGTTACTCCACTACATTCATCTGTTACAGCTTTAGTTACTAGTTACTTTAGTTACTCCACTACATTCATCTGTTACAGCTTTAGTTACTAGTTACTTTAGTTACTCCACTACATTCATCTGTTACAGCTTTAGTTACTAGTTACTTTAGTTACTCCACTACATTCATCTGTTACAGCTTTAGTTACTAGTTACTTTAGTTACTCCACTACATTCATCTGTTACAGCTTTCGTTACTAGTTACTTTAGTTACTCCGCTACATTCATCTGTTCCAGCTTTAGTTACTAGTTACTTTAGTTACTTTAGTTACTCCGCTACATTCATCTGTTACAGCTTTCGTTACTAGTTACTTTAGTTACTTTAGTTACTCCTCTACATTCATCTGTTACAGCTTTAGTTACTTTACACATTAAGATTCCTTTACACACACACACGCACGCACGCACACACACACACACACACACACACACACACACACACACACACAGACAAACACACACACATTACTTCACAGCACAGCGGAGTGGCTAACGTTAAATGCTGGCTATGTTGATGTCATAAAAGCCTGCGCTCACACGGAACTCTGTACCCAGCGGACAGAAACACTTTTTCTGCTTAGAATTACAGTAGGAACCGCTAAAAAACACAACAACCTCGCCATCCTCTCCACCCGACGGACAGACACACTTCCTCGGCTTAGAATTACGATAAAGGTGTCTGAGGTGGTCTACATCTGAAAAAAAATGTGAAATCCCCCTTGATTGCACTTTCACAAATAGAATAAGGCTTTTTACAAATGTGAGACTGCGTTTTTAAGAATCTTTAGCCTCTCTGGGATAATTTAGTCCAGATTTGACAAGTCTAGGTTTAGTGGTTGGATCTGGACCTGGTCTAATGTGGTCTACACATGAAAAAAACCTTTATTGCGTTCTCATAAACACAATGAAGCTTTCACAAACCTAAAAGTGTGTTTTAGACATAATTAGGGCTGTCAGCATTAACGCATTAATCGCGATGCGAATAAGGGCCGAGCATAACGCGCTATACAGCTGAGATATACTTACAACAAAAAACAACATAAACAAAGTGATATGTAGTCAGACTGAAGCACGTCACACAGGAACAATCAACAATATTGCTCATCTTTCACAAACAGTGACAAGAGCAACACACAACCCTATATGCATCATATCATGAAGCTATTGCACAACACCCCCAACAACCCCAAGCAACATTATTTAAAGTTTTAATTGAGGTAGGTCCAAATTAGGGCTATAGTTTAGAAATGTTAAGTTTACCCATATCTTCTGCCAGAGGATAAGAGATAAAGAAATGAATACCATGATAACATCTAAATAAATGTTGACAGTTAGCATTATAGTTTAAAAAATATAAATAAACAACAAAGCAACCCAGCTTCCCTGGCCGAAATAGACCGAAACAACATTAAAAGAAATACATATAAACCATGATAATATCTTGTGAATAATGTTGATTAAAACAGCGGTTATTGGGCTAAAAATACCAATATAAAACTGTCAAAGATTTCGAGTTAAGGGGGGGCATGTTTTTTCTTTTGTCGATATCCGACGGTGAGGGATTAACATGAATGTCTAGCTGACGGACCCCCACGTCGAAAAAACCTCGACCATGCCTCATACATGTGACGAGTAGGGAGTGAGACAGTGTTGGTCGGAGGGGCCGTCGGCCTTCATTTCAGCCGACCTGACTTGCTGGGTCGGAGGGCGGGCAGTCGGACCCAATGACCAATCTGATTGGTGGAGTGCTAACCCGAAAATGACGAGCGGGATGAGCGTGACGACACCTCTCAAAATCTGACAAAAATCTTTTAAACTGACCTTTGTCGATCTGAAATGAAGACAGATTCAGCAACTGCACGGCCTATTTCTCGCTTACCTTTTTTATGGAGTTGTATTTGAATCCAGAAGGCATAGTCTCTTGCAGGCTGAATGAAACATAGGCCTATAACAGTGTAGTGTGAATGATGTAACTACTCTAAAAAGCAATAAGAAACAATGGACATAGCGTAGTCAATGCTGTTCATGCAGTTTTAAAATGCAAATAAAAGTATTTTGGATTCAAGTTTAAATTGTTACACTCTATAAACATAGACAACTTATTGATTGCAAACCAGAAAAAAAGAACCAAAATATCTGTTCTCTGCATTTGTTCTGGCAGGGATTCGAACCGGCGATTTCAAGAACCAAAATATGTGTTCTCTGCATTTGTTCCAAAGACAACTAATGTTGGAGTACCCCAGGGCTGTATTAGTTCACCTGTGTTGTTCACTTTATATACCTCTGACTGCACCACTACTTTGCCAAATCAGTTTCTGTTAAAGTACTCAGATGACTCAGCTCTACTGACCTTTTTGAACAAATGTCATGAACAAATGTCATGACCCTACACTGTATCAGGGCAATGTGGATTTGTTAGTTAAGTGGTATGATAACAATGCTCTCATTATTAACACTGTGAAGACAGAGGAAATCATTTTTGGAATAACCCCGAATTGTCAACTGTCCTCAGTGAATATTCATAACTCTGAAATCAGTCAAGTATCGGTCTATAAATATTTGGGTGTCATGAAAGATGAAACTCTCTCGTGGACCTCTCATATAGAATTTATCTGCAAAAAAAATACAACAGCGTGTTTATTTTCTTCGTAGATTGAGATCCTTTGGAGTTAGTAGCCAAATCATTTCTTTGTTTTTCACATCAGTAATTCAGAGGATCATGCTCTACTGTAGTACTGCTTGGCTAAGTAGCCTATCAGTTAAAAATAAAACAAAGCTATTTAATCAGATTAAAATTTGCTCAAAGATTATAGGACTATCTGTAGCACACTCCTTTCAGGAGGCTCATAATAACAGTATGCTTAGACTGCCCAGAAATATTTCAAATGATTCTTCACAGAGAATATCAGCTTCTGCCTTCAAACAGACGCTTTAGAGTTCATTCTTTTAATCGAATCAGACTTAAAAACTCTTTCATACATCAATCTATCCTATTGTTAAACCAGCTACATTAAATCCAGTGCAATACTTATTTCAGGGATATACGTCCCCAAGACATTGTCTGTGTGTATGTTCATGTCATTTTCTGTTGTTATACGTGTTTATTTTGTTTTCCCTACTTGGAAATTTTTGTCATTTGTGGTAATGTTTCATGTATGTCTGCTGATGTTATTAATCTCATGTATGTTTGTATGTATGTGTATGTCCTCTTTTTTTATACGAGCTACCCAGGGATGCACAAAGAATTTGGCTGACAATAAAGTTGTATCGTATTGTATCGTATCGTTCTGGCAGGGATTTCAACCGGCGATTTCATGGAATGTCTTCCCCTTTTCTCCCCCTTTCTTTCCCATTTTTCCAATTTTTCCCCCTTCGCCGTCTGGAGATGGTTTTAAATGTGTGTGATGAAGAGATGAACTTGCAGCAGGAGTTTTTTTGCTGATGCTTTGGCGCCCTCTCCTGATCCAAGTGTTGAACTGCAATAAGTACCAAAAGTAAAAGCAAAAGTAGTAAAAACTCGCAACGGGCCTCATTCTGAGTTTGAGAACTAATTTGTTCTTAAACCCCACTTGAGCCGTCTACACATGATAGGCGGCAAAACCACTTTGCGCCGGCAGTTCCATTGATATCCCGCACCGCTCAGATTTCATAGCTTTTGTGTATTGCAAACTTTAGATATGTAGCTTTATCTTTCTATTACACAGATCACTGTCACACCTGGAGAACGCTGGAAGCACTGGGAGGGTCATTTTTTTTCTTTCTTTCTTTCTTTCAATACAATTCAACCATCACTGCTCTGGGGAAAGCTATTGGGAGCTGGTGTTGACCCCCACCTGTCTGCATGGACCATCAGTTACCTCACTGACAGACCACAGTATGTTAGGCTCCAGGATTGCGAGTCTGATGTGATGATGAGCAGCACATGAGCACCATAGGGTGCAGTGCTCGCTCCTTTTCTCTTCACCCTGTACACAGCGGACTTCAGGCACAACACAAGCAGCTGTCACATGCAGAAATTCCTCGGGTCATCGGGGACTTTGTCAACTGGTGTGAGTCAAACCACCTTCACATCAACGCCAGCAAGACAAAGGAGATAGTAGCCTGCTGGAGAGCTGGGAGCACAGAGAGGGACAGGAAAAGACTAAACAGACTGGTGAAGAGGGCTAATTCTGTTCTGGTCTGCCCTCTGGACACCATAGAGGAAGTGGGGGAGAGGAGGATGTTAGCCAGGCTGGCATCAATCATGGGCAACACCTCTCTGCAGTCCAGCCACAAAGACATATTGGAGCCAGTGGAGGCAACTCTACATCCAGAATGGATTTTATGGTTTTATCCACAAATTGTGCTACCACGTGCCTCCCAATCCTGATGTCAGATGAGGCAGATGCATGATGGACCAATCGGTGGGCATTTTGGCGTTGAGCGTACCGTGGCACAGCTTCAGACTCAATACTATTGGTTACCGGATGAGGGAGGATGTCACTCTCTGGTGTCGGACCTGCACCAGCAGTGCATCCAAAGCCAGAACCCGCAAGACACCACAGGCTCCTATGGGAACCATCAGGGTAGGAGCCCCTATGGAGCGTGTCGCTTTGGATATTATGGGGCCACTGAATGAGACGGAGCATCACAACAGCTATGTGCTTGTGATACAGGATTACTTCACAAAATGGGTTGAGGCGTTCTCCCTACCCAATGATGACGCTGAAACTGTAGCTGAAGTGCTCGCCTCGGAGTGGGTGTGCTGTTATGGGGCCCCGCAAATGTTGCACAGCGATCAAGGTCAGAATTTTGAGTGTTCCAGAAAATGTGCACACTGTTCGGCGTTGAAAAGACATGTACCACACCGTTTCACCACAGTCTGATGGCCAGGTGGAACGGTTCAATTCCACCTTGCAAAAGATCCTGGCCCCAACAGCCGAACGCTGTCACTGGGATCTCATGATTCCTTATGCAGTCATGGCCTACAGAGCAACATAGGCACAGTGCTACTGGTCTCACCCCCAATTACATGATGTTTGGCCGGGAAGTCGGTGAGTCTGTGGAACGTGCACAGAGGCAGTATGACAAGAACTGTTGCCGCACGCAATATCAAGTCGGAGATGCTGTGTGGTATCTCATTAAGGGTACACGGAAAGTAAAAAAATAAAGTCAGGAAGTTTCTCCCATCATATGAGGGGCCGTTCTTCCTCCTAGGGCAGCTGAATGACCTAGTCTATCGCATTCAAAAAGGGCCAAAGACCAAAGCGAAAGTGGTTCATCATGACCAGTTGAAACCTTATTGCAGCCGTGATCCACTGGACAACTCTTGGGCCAGGGAGTTTGCTGAAAGGCTGCACACCTGTGGAGGTGTCACCCCCAGCCTGGGACACAGATACTGCAGACCCAGACCTCGCCAGACTGTTCTCTAGGATGAACGTGGAGGAGACTTCCGGTGGCATCCTGGATCAAAAAGGGGACACACCGGCCACGGTGACTGAGGACCCTCAGGATAGTGAGGGTGGTGCAGTGGAACCGCCTCAACAGGGTCGTTGTTCTCAAAGGCCAAGCCGTCAACGAAGGCCCCCACCCAGGTTTGGAGAGTGGGTGTCTCACTAACTTCATTAGACTCATGGACAATTAAAGAGTCAAGATAATTTTTCAGTAAAAAAAAAGGGGGAAACAAAGTTGTAATGAGGTAAAATGTTTTATATAGTTTTTGGCTGTTACAGCTAACTGATGGTTTTACATGTGTTCAAGCTTTAAAAAAACATGGGGTTTATTGGTTCCATCCAGTTATTTTTTGTTTTTGTTTTTTTAAATGCTCCGGTCGCCTATAGTATTCAGGTTATCTTGTGACTTGTGTAATATGCATGTGTTACCGGCCTCAGACCTAGGGGAATCTGGGCAGGTACAAAGCCACAGGCTGGATAGCACTGTGGGTTGGAAAGAAGTGGAGATACAGAAATTATGTCTTTCTCAAGCACTGGATGTTTATTTCTCCTCAGCCAAATATCTCTTTTTTTTTGTTGTTTTAGTTTCTTTTTTAAAAAAGTAATTAAATAACAATGCCAACAGATAGGCCTAGCACACATTAGGACACTGGACAATTACCAACACATACAATTATAAAATACACTATACTTATATAAATATCTCAATACTACGAGATCCTAAACTGTAGCTTTAACCATTACATTACCATGGACTATATCATATATAAATGGTCTATAATTACACTGAATACAATAAACAAACCAATATGTAACACATTGGTATAGATCAGATAAAATACAACATCCATTAATAACTATTATTAATAATTGTGAAATAGATACCACTTACGGTATAACATATCAAATATACATCAACAAATGACATGATAAATCATATTATATCTTGAAACAATTGATATAGCACTTCCAAGTAAGTAGACACAGGCTACATGGCTATCTTGGTATCTGTTAGATTATTCCTTTAAAGTGAACACATACAACAGCTCAGAGGCTACATTGGATTACTTCTATGAACTACATTACAATACAAACAACCTTTTCATAGATCAAATACTAGGAATACTATATTAAGATTTAAACTGGTTACGTGACGGTGTGATAATCGATCACCAAGACAATGCATCGGTCGGCCGTTTGCGTGTGTGTGTACCGGCACGCGCACATCAACTGACGGCGGCGTAGCTTCCGTAGAACATTGACCGGCTCTGGCTAACAAAAGGTATACTGAACAGAGCACCGGCAATACAACCAAAATGATACAAAGTACAGAGAGACTTGATAGACGTTACATATTACACTTAAACATACTGATGTTCAATAAACACAACACTGTTTACAGTCAGTACAGAAAGACGAGAGAACGGAGCCTTCACTGACGGTGACGGGCTAACTTCAACTAGCTTCTGCTAGCTCGCTAGCTATAGCTGCTTGCAAATACATATAAACACTTCCTAATAACATTTCTACACAGAACATGACAACATCCATCATATAGACAACCGTACTAGTGATGTACTCTTTTGGTACATATTAACAGAGATTGGAAAGGTTTGAAAATATACCTGTGGGTTGGAAAGAAGTGGAGATACAGAAATTATGTCTTTCTCAAGCACTGGATGTGTCATGATTGTGAGTTCTGTTGTGGTCTGTTTCCTGTTTTATTTTGAAGTCTGTCTTGTCTCCCTTGTCTTGTCTAGTTTACTTCCTGTCTTTGGTTTTCCCTCCCTTGTGATTGCCCTAATGTTTTTCACCTGTTTCCCAGCCTAGTGTCACCTGTTGCCTGTTTTCTCATCACCCTGTGTATTTAGTCTCTGTTCTGTCTTTGTCTCGTGTCGGATTATTGTTTTTCTGTTAAGTGTTCGCGTTCGTCTCTGTCTGCCCTCTTCTGTTTGGTATGACTGTGAGGATTAAAATCCTTGAGCTTATTTCAGGTGTCTGTCGTTTCTGCATTTGGGTCCTACATTCGCTGAATCCTGACAGGATGTTTATTTCTCAGCGCTCGAGCTACCGTCTCCATGGCAACCCACTATGGTGACACAGCGCCATCTACTGGCATGAAGTGAAATACATGAAACTGTATGTAATAAATGTAATAAAATAAAAAAAATAGGAGGAGGTAACAATTTGTTTTTTTTTCAAACTAATATATAAGGGCATTTTATCTACCCATTACACATGCCTTGTCGAAGTTTGCAATGCTCTGCCACAACATGTTCCAGCAAGAAGGATTGCCTCTTTTCATTGAGAAACGCCACCAGTGACTGTTGCCCCGTAGTAATGGACTGTGAAATACTGATTAGGCCTACACTGACCCTCTCAGGTGGACTTCTGGCAAATGAGGGCTGTATACTTTTGAATTATTTTTTGTTATTTTGCTGGAGTGGAATTAAGTTATAAGTAATATCCATCCAGAGTGGCGGTAGTGTTGTACAATGGTGCTGCGGCTCCTTTAAGAGAGCTCAGTGCGTGTGTATGTGTGTGGAAAGTGGGCAGAAGAGAGATGGAGGAAGCAGACGTGTAGATGCGACCGGAGCAGAGTTGGTGGAAAAAGTTAAAGTTTTGTACACAGTGTCCGAAATAAACCCCAGACTGAAAGCCAAATTCATTCATTTGCTCACCAGAAACAGGATATTAACCTGGTCCTACCAAGTCCTGGAGGGAGGGCAGGGGGACTGCAATGAATTTTATGTTGTAATCTGCATTTGTCCTGTTTTGTGGCTGCCCCAAATCAAATGGTGATGGATGTGCAGAGGATTGATTCAATGGCAGCAGTGTAGAAGATGGCCAACAGTTGTTGTGGTAGGCCATGTTTCCGCAGTTGCCGTCGGAAGTACATCCTATGCTGAGCCTTTTTAACCCTAGGACTGCCATGACAGTCATTTTGACCATTTTGGCAATAACAACAACAATATAAAACAATATAAAAGTGTCTGTATTTTCATTTAAAAGGTTTTAAAAAATAAATTACACAAAAGGCAAAGAAAATATGAACAATTTAACCTATTTTGGCCATACATGGTCATATTGACCACAGGGGTTTCGCGGCATTCTTTACGTAATTTTTCGCGCGGTTCAAGATGCATCTTGGTGGTGTAGTAACTATCATTGTCTCTGTTAGAGTCACAAGCATCACCTAGCCTATTTGTATTTACCGGTAGCCTATTTGATTACAGTAGCCTACACTGCTTTTTATAGCCTATTTAAAAAAGAGTTTGTAGGAAAAATTTCCAGAATGAATGACCGAATGAAGAGGAATATAACTATTGAAATGGCCTTGGACCTGCTTCAGAACATGGGAAGTGATGATTCTGATGCTGGGGCTCTATCCGAGTCAGAGGAGGGAAGTGACAGCGATCATTCCTGGGTGAATGATAGGTCCAACACTTCATCCTCATCAGAGAGTGAGTCCCTAGGCAAAGAGCGGAAAAAGAGGCGACTTTTACCTAAGACTTCGGATCCAAACTTTCCAGTTATGGTTGATGTTCCCTTTGACGGCGTTGAGCTGGTCAAGGCTGATGTTCCTGGTGAGCAGGTCATGGATTATGTTCCCAGTGAGTTCCACTGCATAGCTATTCTGGCTATCATTATTATTATCATTAGTCTATTCTAGTTATTGTTGTTTTTGGCCTTCCCAAACCAGTACCCCTCGAGCCAACTGAATACAGCGCGCCTGAGTCATCACGGCCGGAGGCGGCTGTGGAAATGGGGAAGGATGGGATGGCGTGGACGGTGCTTCAGCCGACTGAACGTCCAGGGAGAAAGCAGAGCCAAAACGTCCTGATGCAAGCTGCTGCAACACTGAAGTTGTGCTCACGGCCTTCGTGTGTCTATTTGATAATGGCATGCTGAATCACATCAGGGACTGCACTGTGGCTGAGGCCCATCGGCACCATGGTGACAGCTCCTGGGACCTGACAGTGGCTGAACTTAAAGCATTTATAGCCCTGCTGTCCGCAGGGCACAGTGTGCAAAACACATCGATTTGTTCTGTGGTCGGAAGAATGGGGCCTACCCTTATTTACAGAAACAACTGCAAGAAACAGATTTAGAGAGGTCACGAAATTCCTGCGATAAGAAAGAAACCAGACGCACTCATCTGCAGGATAACAAGTTTGCCCTGGTGTCGGCAACTTGGAACAAGTTTGTGCAGAACAGCATAGCTGTTACAAGCCTGGTGCCAACATTACAATTGATGATCAGTTGTTCCCCACCAAGGCCCGGTGCAAATTTATTCAGTACATGGGAAACAAGCCTGATAAATTCAGCATAACATTTTGGGCTGACTGCGGATGTGCAGTCCAAATATATGCTGAATGGGGCTCTGTATCCAGGTAAAGAGGAGACGCAGAGCAGAGGTCAGCTCGTGGGAGAGAGTATGGTGCTGAAAACTGGTGGAGAAACATTACGACTGATCATTTCTTCACCTCCCTAAACTGGCCACTGCCTTACAGGCCAAAATGTACAGCCTGGTTGGCACCCTGGGCAAAGCCAAATGTGAGTTGTCTCCGTCTGTAAAAGAGCAGGCAGAGCTGTTCAGCACAAAGGTTCTGAAATGTGCTAATGCGACACTGACCATTTACCAGGGAAAGCCGAGAAAAAATGTGTGCATTCTGAGCTCAGTGCACACAAGTGTGGGGATAACAGATGGGCCAAAGGCAAAGTCTGAGTTGGTGACTTATTATAATAACACCAAATACAGCGTAAATGTGTTGGATCAGATGGCGAAGGCGTACTCCGTGAAAGGTGGAACACAAAGATGGCCAGTGGCTGTATTTTATAACATCCTCGACCTGGCTGGAATAAACGCACATGTCCTATACAAGGAGTGCACCAGCAGCAAAACATCAGGAAGGAAGTTTTTGCTGCAGTTAGCAGAGGAGCTGAGAGACGAGTTTATGGAGGGGAAAAGGGCAGCAGCGCACGGTCCCGGTCAGCAGCAGTGCCAGGTGAGGAGGAGCTGCAATCAGAACAAGACAAAAGACACCTGCAGCACATGCCGCAAACCCGTCTGTGGCAATTGTGTCAAAAGAAGAGAGTTTATGGAGGAAAAAAGGGCAGTGGCGCACGTTCCGAGCAGCACTGCCCAAACTGAGTCAGTACCAGGTTAGGTTAGGTTATAAATGTTCAAATAAGATACTTTTAGGTGTTATTTGCCTGTTATGAGTTATGTTGAATGAATTGAAACATGTAGCCTATTAGGCCTACTACTCAAATGTATAATTAAACTTGTTAACATGTACATGTTGGTTTTATTTTGTTTTTCTAAAGATATCCTAACACAATACATGCATTAATATCACAATTAGGTATTTATCATGAGAGATTATAGAGTTTGGAATCCGCAGTCAAAATGACCGCTGACGGCCATTCTACAGTCTTTAGAGTGTTTAGCTCTAGGTTGTGTTGACTGCACCAGAGCACCAAATTATCAACCTCTTGCCGATATGCAGACTCGTCACCATCCCGGTGAAGAGTTTGACAGCTGGGTCCTTGGAGGTACAGTCATTTTACTAGAGGGAGAAGAGCAGTGGGGAAAGGACACAGTGGAAAAGAGGTCCCTGTGGTGCACCAGTGCTGATTGTCCGTGTTCCACATGTGACATCTCTCAGCGGCACATGCTGAGTCCTGTCAGTCAGGAAGCTGGAGATCCACTGACAGATGGCAGGAGATACAGTGAGCTGAGATAATTTGGCATTAAAGATTTCAGGTATGATAGGGTTGAATGCCAAGCTGAGGTCTACAAACGGATCCTGACGTAGGTCCCTGGCTGGTCAAGGTGTTGCAGGATGAAGTGCAGCCCCATGTTCACTACTGATGGAGGGTTTCTTGGGGACTGGGATGATGGTGGAGCTTTTGAAGCATGAGGGGACTTAGCACAGCTCTAGTGATCTGTTGAATATTTGTGTGAAGATTGGTGCTAGCGGGAAAGCACAGGCCCTGAGACAGGAGGTTGTTACACCATCATGGCCTGAAGCTTAACGGACATTTTGCCTCCAGGTGAGTGGTGGGGGCTGCAGTTGGTCTGGAGTGGGGGAGGGGTGTGAGTGTTTCCCTCTCAAACCTGCAGTAGAAGGCATTCAGGTCATCGGCAAGGCCATTGTGAAAAGTTCAGTACACTGGCCGTTCCCAACCTGGCGCGCGCAAATGTGAAGTCATGGGATCGCCGTAACTGTTTATACTCACGCGTGGTGGTCGCGACACTAGTTGCAGCCTTCTCCTGGACATAGGTGGTGCTAATAAGAAAAGGCTACCGACTTTGCTATTTCTACAGACTACAAGAAAAAGAAAAAGGTAAACAACGACAGAACTGGCAGCAGCATTGCTGTCAATGCTTCGATTTGATTCAATGACCTACTTCATCGGATCAAGCCTTTCATTCACCATAAAAGAACTCATCTTAACCCAGTAAGTTTACAAGAGTGACATGCAGTCACTCTGAGAGTCCTGGCATCCGGTTGTCAGCGAACTCATTTAAGCCTCCTGTTTCTGCTCAAAATTCAGATGTGCCAGTGAGATATACGTCATTTTGACGTCACATTGGCACGCACAAGCTTGGATGCGGCTACTGTAAAATTGCCTTTAGCCT
The DNA here is from genome assembly GCA_025617405.1 of Perca schrenkii. Taxonomy (NCBI): domain Eukaryota; kingdom Metazoa; phylum Chordata; class Actinopteri; order Perciformes; family Percidae; genus Perca; species Perca schrenkii. The sequence goes on along the minus strand of CM046790.1, from coordinate 40,144,880 downwards.
CAGCTGATCTGCTTAGACAATGTGTTTATGAGTGTTTTGTACAGAGGCACACACACTAAGTGGGCCAGGTGTCCGTCCCATACTGGTGACAGACACATCTCACACAACCAGAGGCGGTATCTACATGTTTATATCTATGATGCCAGACCTATCTCCACAGTGCCGCCGAGGAAGGTCTGGCAACAGGAGCATACACTCCTGCATAGGAAAAAAAACAGTCAGGGGTTGTTTGCATTTCTTTAAACCAATCACAATGCCATTTGGCGGGGCTAATCTCCAGTTGCAAAGACGGTGAACTTGTTTTGGTGAAAAATTTGCGACGTGCAATTTTAAATGAATTTAACTGTTGACACAATCCAGTAACGTGAGCTATTTAAATGAGCTGATACATGGTTAAACCTCATTAGCTCTTACCAGTGTATCTCCGTGTGTACTTTGTCCACAGCAATCCCACCAATCGGTCCCAAAACGTCCCAGTTAGAGAGAAAATGCCCTAAACATAATCTTTGTAAATCTTTAAAACTGTTGTCCGAAAGAAACAAACAGGCCTGCCTTGTTGCACGATCCAAATTTTCTTCAAAACTTGACACTTTCAGCGTGCAATGTTAGCTTGCTAGCTCAAAGGCTCCTGTTGCTATTTCTCGAAATGACCGGAGTTAAGAACGTGAGCACAAAGAAAGCAGAAGGTGAGGGACATTTAGCAGCACCGGAACTATCCTGTAAATGAGCCGTCGTTGATCCAGACTAAATTTACATGATCTGAGTGGTTTTAGTTTATTTGCATCCTTGGAGAGATTTTATTTAAAAGGTATAATATGTAATATTCCTGCATTAAAATGTCAACGACCATACCCATGTTGTTATATTGTTACAGGAACACACACTCAGCCAGCACAAACTCCAGTCACGGGTGCTAACAATGCTAACAGCAGTAACAGGAAGTTTAATGATCTGCCTGGGAAAAGACCATTTCAGGTTCTAGCAGCCATCCGTTACGTTATGTCTCTGTTACCTGTTTGCAGAAAATCTCCCACTGCCAAAATTCTCCCCCCTTTGCATTTAGCTGTCTTTACGGTTACAATTAGCTGACACACACATTTAAAAATGGCATAAAATGTAACTGAACTTTATTGAGACCATCGTAAAAGCCAGTAGATAGACCTAGCTAGCACCCATTAACCAAAAAATAAAATAAAAAAGGACACAAAAATCTAAATCTTGCACCATGACTGACTGTACTTTCTGTCTGCTGTGTTTTCAGATTCACTCAGAGACCAAATGGCTTCCAGATCATAGGAGGATCTCTGCTGTCCGGTCTGTCATGATGCCTTTAAAAATCCTGTTGTTCTGACATGTAGCCACAGCTTAGGTAAAGACTGTCTGCAGCGCTGGTGGAGACAGAAACAAGCTCGAGAGTGTCCAGTCTGTAAGACGACATCTTCAAATTCAAAACCACCTTGTAACCTGGTGTTGAAGAACCTGTGTGAGGCCTTCTTACTGGAGAGAGATCAGAGAGCTTCAGAGGCTCTCTGCAGTCTACACTCTGAGAAACTCAAACTCTTCAGTCTGGACCATCAGCAGCCAGTGTGTGTCGTCTGCAGAGATTCAGAAAAACACATAGACCACAGATTTAGACCCGTCGATGAAGCTGCACAACAACACAAGAAGGAGCTTCAGGAAACTCTGGAGCCCTTAAAAGAGAAGTTAAATGGTTTTGAACAAGTTAAAGTGAAGTCTGATCAGACAGCAAATTACATAAAGCTCCAGGCGCGACACACAGAGTTGCGGATAATGGATCAATTTGAGAAACTTCACCTGTTTCTAGAAGAGGAATAGGAGGCCAAGATGGCTGCACTGAAGAGGAGCTGAAGAGTTAAAGGATGAAGGAGAAGATGGAGGCTCTGAGCAGAGAGATAGCAGCTCTTTCAGACAAAGTCAGAGCCACAGAGGAGCAGCTGAAGACGTCTCATTCCTGATCAACTACAAGGCTGCAGTGGAAAGAGTCCAGCAGCGCCCCCTGCTGGATGATCCACAGCTGCTCTCAGGAGCTCTGATAGACGAGGCCAAACACCTGGGCAACCTGAGCTTCAACATCTGGAACAAGATGAAGGACATGGTCTCCTACACTCCTGTGATTCTGGACCCAAACACTGCTGGTGCAAAATTTTTCCTGTCTGAAGATCTGACCAGTATGAGACGAGTGAGACATCAGCTTCCTGATAATCCTGAGATGTTTGATAAATACCACTCTGTCCTGGGCTCTGAAGGCTATAACTCAGGGACTCACAGCTGGAATGTCAAGGTTGAAGACAATGCATACTGGACACTCGGCGTGTTAGCAGTGTCTGTCCAGAGGAAGGGAGGCATACGGTGTGGATTATGGACAATAGAGTTCTCAAAAGGTGAATACTCAGCACGGTCACCACCAGCTCCACGCACTGTTCTCGTAGTGCAGAAGCAGTTCCAGAGGATCAGAGTGACTCTGGACTGGAACAGAGGAAAGCTGTCGTTCTCTGATGCTGATACTAACATACACATACACACCATCACACACACTTTCACTGAGAAGATGTTTCCATTCATTTTTACTGCTAATGAAGTGAAAGTATCACCTGTAAATGTTTGTGTGACAGTGGAACAGAGCAGTTAAGAGGATGATTATATTCATTCCGTTTTTCTTAAAGAGAAAAGTCACCGGATTTAACATTTTAATCAGCACCTATCCTGCTGTCTTATTATTACAAATATGTTAATTTTCTTTCAATAAAGTAAACTTAAAATGTTTTATTAAGCCCAGTTCAGACCAAAGATTCACGAGAAGATGAGTTGAAACTTCTTGCAGCGAGTCGGTCTGCAGCATTCTAAAACCTAACAGTTAACACCAATGAGACAAGACGGTGTATCATCTCCATGACAATGCCTCGTTATTCTTCCGTTCTAACTTCCGATTTTAGGCTTTTTTGTAGCTGGATATATCACTTGTTTCGTCTAAATATGAATGTGGATAACGTTAGTGATAGTGAGATGCTTGCTACAGTTACATTTCTACTGATGAATCGGCGGAAAACACATTTTATTTCTCTGATTCACTGCTTTATTCTAATGCGCAACCATATAACCTTACAGTACTTTCGGGCACTCGTTGAGGCTCCGTCTAAAACTCTGCCATTTCGACCAGCTGTTTGTAACATAAAAATAAAATGGATCATGGATAATTTAATTTCTATTGTTTATAGCTGACTTTACCAGCTGACTTCTCTATTGGCTGTTGAAACAGGAGATGTCTCTTACATTCTAAAACCAGCCTCTGGAGACTCCACCAGCTGACTTCTCTATTGGCTGTTGAAACAGGAGACCTCTCTTACGTTCTAAAACCAGCCTCTGGAGACTCCACCAGCTGACTTCTCTATTGGCTGTTGAAACAGGAGGAATCTCTTACGTTCTAAAACCAGCCTCTGGAGACTCTACCAGCTGAGTTGCAGCGAAACCATCAGCTGGTTTGAGTCGAGCGGCGTCGACTGAAACTTTTCTATGCGATGTTCTGAAACTGTCTGTGTAAATGTCTGATAAATTGTATTAATATTCTCCTACACAATATTATATTTATGTGTTAACAAGACGTTGTGGTTCTACGGTGCCACCTTGTGGTCTGTTCGGCTTTTATTTTGAAAAGCGCCGTGTTCTTCTTCTGATGTTTTGTGATGCTAAACTTCCTGCTACTCTCTCGTCACAATGTGGTGCTCACGCATCGTTAGAGAACGGTAAAAACTTGTAAACCTATTAATTATTTATCGTGTTCATACATTTGTATCTTGTAAAGAAAAAGTTTACATTGTGATTTACTTCATTACTTTTGTATTGTTCGTACCTGTTATCTCTAAGAGCTCCGAACTGTGAGGGTGTGTCGAGGCATGCTAGCTGGTGAAGAAACTCTTTTGATTAGCGCCATTGGAGAGCGGAATGAGGTATGAAGGAAATGTGTGGAGTTTGTATCATCATCAGAAAGGATTTTGGAAAAGAGAATGTCATTACTTAATTTGTTTATGCGTTAATTGCACGTCCTCAAGATAAGAGCAATATATTCTGTATTTCATTCAAAGGAAGCATGTGATATTTTATTTGTCATAACAGCTTAAAAACATATTTCATTTCATATTGGCTATTAGTTAAAATGTTAAAATTGGGTGTAAACATGATTAATATGTGAACATGATTTATATGCAAATTATTTGTGAAACTACATAGAAGCATTATATATTTCTTCTGTTTCATTCTGTAGTTTTCACGGTGTTCATGGTGCTTATGGTGCATGGTACTCGTTGAGAGGAAGAAATAAATCGACACCCGTTTGAAACTCTCTGCGTCTTGATCAATAAATCCAAGGGGCCGCTACAGTCTGATCTGGGCTTTATTTTGACTTGTACATGTCTAGCCATCACACAGGGCTTTGATCATATATTATTCAGAGCCTGATATATTGAACATTGCTGAAAACATGGAGACAAATGATTTATTTTGAAGCTGTTGACAACAAAATAAAAAAAGAATTTTGAACCTTTCAAATGTTCAGTTTTTTGTTCTGGAAAGTTATGCTAATTAACACACATGTAACAGCCTAAGATAATGCTTCATTTGCACATTTAAACTTTCAGAAAACGTGTAATACACAAAGTGATTGTAAGTAATCTAATGGCATTTACCCACTGCTAGTACCAGCTGGGCTCGGCTCCACCGTCCTTTTTTCCTCTCTCAAATTTTCCATTGCAGATTTAGTACCGACTCATGCGTGAGGCCTGAGGCTAGCATGGCTGGTTGTCATAGCGACACTGCAGGAAACTGCCATGATCTAACGCAACATAAACACAGAGAACGTTGAAGGTGTGTTGTTTTCGATTCTCTGCATTTGGCGTTACCACAGCCAGAAGACAAATTTAGTTTCTAAAGAAGCTGGAGGCAACAACAAAAAAACACCTCTGGCTAAACTATTTAAAAATGGCGCATTTGTTCAGGACACCCATGTCTGTCGCTAGCAATGATGATGCTGTGATTAGTGACGATTCTCTCTGACCAATCAGTAGTCGGCCGGTTTTCATGTCATCTTTTGGTATCGCCTCAGCTCGCTTGGACACTGACTACGTTTACATGCACACCAGTATTCCATTATTATTCCAAATATGCGTGCATGCGTGCGTGTGGGCGGGCGTGCGGTGAATTTGCAAATTGCCACCCCCTGCAGCTGCAGGCACCCCATGCTTGCTGAGAAGGTGCCGTGCACAGAAGCTGTGTGAGAAGGGGAAAGGGAAGGGGGGCGCAGGGGACAGTTCACCTCTCCCAAATGGAACCGACAAGCGGGGCACGCGGAATCCACTGTATAGAGCAATCCTCTAATGGAATTAGTGGGCTAAAGTCAGTCACACCTCGACTTTCTTCCAAATAATGCACATTTCTGAATTGTATGAAATGGCTAACAAAATAGGTAATACAAAATGATTATGAGGTCACCAAGGTGATATGGTTTAGTCTTGACTTCTGGTAGTGAGTGACAGTGTTGGGAAGGGGGGGGGGATGGAAAATATGTTGCTTGTCGAGTGCCAAATAAATAGAGATGGACAGGAAAAGATCAAAGCCATCAGGTGCCCAATTTAGAAAAAAAAGAAAAGAAGAAGAGGAAAAAAGAGGGCTAATGTTAATTGGTGGGTATAACTCTTAGATTTGTTAGCCTTTTTGCTATGATGCTTGCTATGCTTATACAACAATGATTTGGTTTTAACTCCACAAACACAAGATCTAATTTCACCATAATATTGTGGTTTGCAACAAAACTTTTACAAGTTCAGTTATTATTTATTTCCATCATTTGGGTTAACATTAGGCCCTGTAATTAGCCAATGGAATCTTCAAATCTGTAGGTAGTTTCAAAGATGAACATCTGCTATTTGCTACAACTGTATTTCGTGACAAAGTATAGTTTAACAAGTCATAACTGAAAGTGTGCCATGCATAGAATTCAAGGCAGTAAACAAGGAGCTAATGGTTTCTCCCTAAAATTTAGATTAATATAGCGTGTAATGACAGACATTTAGAGTGTAAACCCTCCTATTATGTTTGGGGTCAATTTGACCCCAGGCTGTTTTAGCTGTATAAAACATAATCCGACTTCCAATTTCAGTTTGAATTGCAATCAATTGCAATTTCAGGGGCACTTCTAGAATATATTGGAGCATCCTCTGCCACTGGTCAGGATGAGCCACCCACCTCCGCCGCTACACAGGACTCTGCTGCTGGAATGGTCTCAGTTCCTCAGGATGAGGAGCTGCCATCTACCTCAACAGCTACACAGGCCTCTTCTGAAATGGTCTTGACTCTTCAGGATGAGCGGCCATCTATGTCCTCAGCTACACATATGTCTCCACAAATATCTGATATTGAGGATGAAGACCTCTTTGCTTCTACTTCTCACCAGCATGAACCTTCAGGTGGGTTGTTGCATATGTCTGTATGTGTGTGTGTTTGTGTGGAGGGGGTATGCCTAGGCTACAAGACAACTGGACAACTGCAATGTAATGTAATTTTAATATTTCTGATAATTTCTGAGTAGGTCTATGTGTTATGTTACACAGCTATGTGCTTTGAGTAATGTGCCAATATGCTGTCTGATAGAAATGTCTGGAGTTGAACCTCCACTGAGCCCCACTGCTGAGGATGAGCCTCTGTCAACCGACCCTGGTAACTGGCCCTCACATCTGACTCTGATTCGCAGAGGACCAAGTAAGGTGCCACCTGGCTTTGTTTTCCGTAATAATGAGAGTGATGGGAGAAGTTGCCAGCACCAATATTTTAAGAAGACATTAGTAAGTGGTGAAAAGATGGCCAGAAGTTGGTTGATTTATTCAATAAAGAACAACAGCCTCTTTTGCATCTGCTGCAAATTGTTTTCCAAGAGGAACATTAATTTAACAAGTGCAGAAATGGCAAATTGGAAACATGCGAGCAATTACCCCCCATCACATGAAAACAGTCCAGAACACCTCAATTGCATGAAAGCATGGAAGGAACTGTCAGTGAGGTTAAAAAGTGGGGAAACTATTGATACGCTGGAGATGGCAATTCAGGAGGCTGAGAGGGTGAGATGGAGAGCAGTGCTGACATGTCTCACTGCTATCGTGCAGTCACTGGCAGTTTGAAATTTGTCTCTAAGGGGACACACAGAAACACTGTTCACACCATCAAATGGGAAGAATCCCCAAGCTCTGTTTGTGCCAATGCGGGGCGCATACATTGAATTTAGTTGTGTTTGATGCTGCTAAGGGATCTGTTGATGCTATAAGTTACTTTTGTGTCCTTTGAAAGCTATACACGTTATCCTCCACCCAAAGATGGGCCATACCAAAGAACCATGTGAGCATCACCTTAAAGATGAGGGCAGAAACAAGGTGGGAGAGCAAGGTCAAGAGCGTCGAGCCCATGAGGTACCAGGGACCTGCTTTAATTGAGATGAGAGACCACACCAAAGACCCTGCTATAAAGGCTGAGGTCCAGTCTTTGTATGAGGAGGTGGGGTCGTACCGCTTTAGCATCTGCACGGTTGTTTGATATGCAACCAATACAGCATGCCAGCAAACTCATGCAGTCTCCTAATATGCATGTGGACCTAGCTGTGAGTCTTTTGAAGAAGACTGAGCAAGGTCTCCAGAGCTATAGGGCAAGTGGCTTTGTGACTGCACAGATGGCAGCCAAAGACATTGGTGAAGAAATGAATGTGGAGGCTGTTTTAAATGATGAGCCTTTCAGTGATGCACTTAGGAAGTTGGAGGTTGTATTCTTCAACGTTGTCAGTGATGCAGCCACGTCAGCCATTGAGGACAGATTATCCACGTTGGAAAATGTGGGAAAGAAATTTGGGGTTTTGACAAATTTCCTTACAGAAGTCTTGCAGATGAGGAACTGGCAGTGCAATGCGAGGCACTAGGCACCACACTACACTTTAAGGGGCACTCTGATTTGGACAGTATAGAGCTTGTGCAAGAAATTAGGAACTTCCCTGTCCTGCTATCAAAGACCACAAGCCTCCTTGAGCTCATCACTTTTATGCATGATAAGGATATATTGGAGATCTACCCCAACTTTTGGACTGCTCTCAGGATTGAACTCTGTCAGCCACTGTGGCTCAATCAGAGAGGAGCTTTTTAAAACTAAAGTTGATCAAGTCATACCTGAGGTCAACCATGTCCCAGGAACGGCTCACTGGCCTTGCCATCATCAGTATCAATCACTCAATAGGGGAGCAGATTTCATACGATGACATCATTGATGATTTTGCATCAAGGAAGGCCAGAAAGGTCAGGTTTTAGTTGTAGTTTGTGTTTTCTGTTCTTAGTGCAATAGTGTAACAATTAGATTCTCTTTGGTGTGTTTTTACATTTGTGTGATGAAGGATTGGTGGTATTTAGAATATTTATTGAATGAAATTCAATGAAATCATTATTCTGAGCGCTCAGAGTGAAACCTCAACACCTTTTAATATGATTATTAGGAAATATGATCAAACATAAACAACACTGGAGGCTACAGCCATGCTAGCAGCGCTATGACGAGGTTAGATACAGGGAGCCGCTGTAGTATTCAGTAGTAGTAAAATAGAATAGAAGGAAAATACTTTGCAAACACTTTGAAGAAGCTGATTTGATCCACAAAAATAAAGGAAAGAAAAAAGAAGGAGCAGCCTTTTATCTGAAGGTGGAAGTCTCAGTTTGGGTTCAGACTTTAAGTAAAGTTGGTGATTTAAGAACTGAATGTTGTAATGAAAATAATAAACGTAAAAGCACTCATAATGGGCCTCATTCTGAGCTTAAGAACTAATTTGTCAAATGTTGGGGCTATCTGTGTTTATATACTGTCTGTTTATATAAGGGTGTCTATTGTGTAAATATGTTTGTTTTATTACTATTATTATTATAACTAATTTCTATATTTTTAATTTCTTATACTTTGTGTATATTTTAGTTCCTATGTCTACTTAATGTTTATCTGTGTTATTCTGATGCATTTCAATTTATTTTTCTTTGAGCTGCAGGAATTTCCCCAGTGTGGGATTAATAAAGTCTTGATCCACCTCCATACCAGTTGGTGGCGGTACAGCACCAAATCGTTGTGTGCCAACCGACAATAAACCTCAAAGAAGAAAGAAGTGGAGCTGAGGAAGGAATGAAAGAGTAGCAGTAGAGCACCTGCAGGAGTTATACGCTCAGTTGCGCGGTAGAAAAACGTAGAATCCATTTCAAACTGTTGATCCATCCGACCAGTGAGATCTGTTCACCGAGTCCCCGCACTACAAACTCCCGGACCGCTTCATATCGACTCCTCAGCTGCTTCAGGTAACCCGCCATTCGGTCAGAAAACCCAGCAGAAACCTGGACCGGATTCACGGACTGGAGAACTGACTGGCTCATTCTGTAAGTGCACAACAAACTTATTTATTTTACTTGACATTTTTTTATTTTGGTTGCATGTAATAACTGAATCAAACATTGTTTACATTTGTAAACGGAACAGTTTTTATTTTTTTTATTTTCTTTGTGGACAGTTTAATTGACATTAGTGTAGCATTGCCAGACCCACAGATATGTAGTCCACAGTAGATCGGCCACATTGGCTGCTAGTGTTCATTGGAGCGATACTTCGACGCGGCCGCCATTTTGGTACGGACATGCCGCCCCACAATTAAAATCATAATGTATCGCTGAATTTCCAACCGATTCTTAGGCGGTCTACTTTGCTACAAATACCAGACATGCACATATGATACAGGATACTTTGTCAAATAAAAAATGCGGGGTTTCATAACAAAAGACCATATATAGAAACCTAACTTGTTACAAGAATACTTATGCCCTGTTCTTTGTTGTCTGTTGTCTGTCCTGTCCCTTGTCTGTCTTAAATACTCTACCTTAAGTACACTTTATGTATAATCTTTAATGTGTGTGCACTAAATGTAGCCTGTTTCAAATGGCGTTTTTATATATTTTAAATTTAACATCGTGCTCAGCGGGTAACACCACTTGATCCATGGTGAAACGTTTTGTCTCACTATATACAGTTTATATGGTTGGAATGACAATAAACCCCACTTGACTTGATAGTAACGGTATGCAGCTTTAAGCCTAATTTGATTAAAAGGTTGAGTTATAAAAAAACATTACACCCTGTTATAATGGGGGGAATTAGCTATAGAGACCCAACCTGTTCTTTGTACCAGGCTGTAAATGTGTTTATTTATTCTGTAAAGTTCTGATTAACAGAGGATTAACATGACATCTTGCGATATTACATTCAACATGTTTGTAACATTCCAATATTGTAAAACACCTTTTTAACCTGTGAAATGTTGTTCTATGTTACTTAGTTTGGCATATCTTTCACATGAACACCCAAAATTCGCACGAAAGTCTTTTTCTATGAGTCTGTATGGTCAAGTGGGTCAGATGTCCGTCCCAAACTGGTGGCGGCTCAGACGCATCTCACACAACCAAAGGCGGTATCTATTGGTGCGTTCTTTTTGTCCACCGAAGTCGATTTACGAGTTGTTTTCCGGAGTTACGAACCGGAAGTTGCAAAAAGAACGCCACCGAGGTCGTATATACAACTCGTCAAGTCGTCTGAACTCAGAGGACCCCGAGTTCACTTTCAAAGATGGCTACGTTGTGCATCACACTTAGTAAACATTGTAGTTTTCTACAATTTTAAGCACTTTTGTCTTTGTTGTAACCAAATGAAGAAGTTGTACACATAGCACTGTATACTGCTACCTATAGGCATGTCGCTACAGTCTTATGAGTTAAATACCGCCTAATTAGTTATTTTGTAGCTTGTGCAGCTCAAATTGGCTAGAGACGCTCTGTTGCTATATGACAACAATGGCTTTAAGCCGAGTCTTGAGCAGAAAGCAGAGCAGTAACGTTAATCAAAACGTAATTTTCATGAATCAAACTGTGAAATATATTTGTGTAATATGTCAATAACTGGGTGAATAGAATCCTAAATGTTACAAAAATCCATCTATTCTCCGACTCGTTGTATTGTGTGACAAAAAGAACGCAACAACCCACGGTTATTCGTTTTCCGACATGGATGTGACGTCACACTCAAGCTACTAGTCGCGATTACAAGACAAAAAGAACGCACCATATGTGTTTATATCTATGATGCCAGACCTATCTCCACAGCGCAGCCGAGGAAGGTCTGGCAAAAGGAGCATACACTCCTGCATAGGAAAAAAAACGGTCAGGGGTTGTTTCTTTAAACCAATCACAATCCTATTTGATGGGGCTAATCTCCAGTTGCAAACATGGTTAACTTGTTTTGGTGGAACTTTTGCACCCCGCTGAAGAAAACGCAACATAGAATATAATGCTTTTATTGTCATTGCCTATAACAACGAAATTTCAATTGCACTTCCCCTGGTGACAACATAGTATAACATGAATAAAGACTAAAAAAAAGACCTAAGCAATATGAACACAGTAATAAATAAATAAGTAAATACATTGTTAGAATTGATAAGTAGTTAAAAGAAGACATAGTCCATAAAGTGCAGTGCAGTCCGTATAGGTCATGAGTTCAGGTGTTTTATGGCACTTGGATAAAAACTTTTCAAAAGTCTGGAAGTGCGACTCTGGAAAGATCTGTAACGCCTGCCAGATGGCAGCAGAGTGAAGAGGTTGTGACCTGGGTGGGAACAGTCCTTAATTATGTTTTTTGCCCGCTGCAGGCATCTGGTGTGATATATGTCAGTGAGTGAGGGGAGCTGTGTGTGAATTATGTTTTGTGCTGATTTCCTGACTCTGTCCAGCGCCTTTTTGTCAGCAGTGGTGCAGCCACTAAACCACACAAGAATGTCGTGTGAGATGATACTTTGGACTAGCCAGTTTTGTGCAAACGCACATGTTTTGCATCGTTTGGGCCGACCGTCCAGACGAATCCTGCAAACGCACTGCCTGAAAACGCACTTTTTTGAAACCAGGTCTCAGGGTGAAAATATCCGAAAACGGCTCTCGTTTGGCTTCGTATGGATGGTAAATACGGATCCGTATTGATAATGTCATCGCCACACCCCTCTTTTACACCCTCTCCCATGGCCGCTGACGCACACAACTGCGGTGAAGCTAAGCGAGCATGTCCCGTCTCCATGGTCAAACCAGCTCACTTCATCTAAATACTGTGTTTCTGCTCCCTGACCCTTCCCTCTGGATTCTACACAAGATATATTGCTAACTTTATGTAGCCGACGTTAAACATAGCTAAAGTAGCTGACCGCTCCAGCAGCGAAGTAACGTTAACGTTAGCTGCCATGGCTATCTGTTTATAAAGTGGAAGTAGATAACTTATCAACTAGCTAGCTAATCTGTCTGCATATCAACTCCTTGAACGGATTATAGTAACTTTTACCACGGCTTATTGTAGAAAGGCTACTGCAAGAAAAACGTATAGATTATTAAAAAGACATCATTCATGGATCATTGATGTTTGTTTGACTGCCGATGTTGGAGCTAGCGAACGTTAGCGCGCTAACGTTAGCTCGCTGCTAGAGCGCTGCAATCATGCAAAATAAAAAGCAATCCAACAGCACATTATACAACGTAAACAAAGACACATTTTCTTGCGGCGGCCTTTATAAAATGAGCAGTGGTGAAAGTTATTATAGTCCACGGATGTATTAAGAGAAAATGATAATCTAGCTAGTCATGTTATGATGGGAAGTGGAAGTGACTGTGCTCTTCTCCGTTTTTTTGGTAAATTTCTGTAGCAGAAACAGCGCCGCCTATAGGCCTGGCATATGAAGTAGCGTATTGAGTCATTTACAAGTGGATTCGTTTGGACGCAACTATTCTTGAAACGAATCCATGGAAGACGGGTAAAAAAATGATTGTTTTGGTACGTGTGGACGGGGCCTAAGTCTTAGTCTTGTGCCACATGTCCTTGTTAGTTTTAATCATATTTAGTCATTCACATTTTTTTTGTTAGTCAAGTTTAGTCGACTAAAAGTCTTGTCATTTTAGTGTAGTTTTAGTCAAAAGAGAACTCCATATATCTTAGTCAAGTTTTAGTCAAAACATTTTAGTCTTTTTTAAATAACAAAATATTTCTTAGATTATTTCTGATAACCTTTTCAGTCAAATTGTTATATAAAAATAAATTATATAAAGTTATATAAATATCGAGCCTCTTCCTTATTTCACCAGTAAATTCCTGTTAAACAACAAAAACAACCACTGAATAGGAAAAGGGTATTTTACAATAACATTGAACACAGCATGAGGCTGGCGAGGAGAGTTTGAATTGAATGCAGCATATGTTTTCAGACAACGGCAGCTGCAGACTGTCGTACGTCCCCCTGTTGGAATCCTCTACCGTGAAATACAGACAAAGTTTTACACCATTTAGCTGTCAGCATTTTAACCGTGTTTAATCCAGCTGCTATCTAACGGTAGGCTAACGTTACCTGCTGCCAAGTGTAGTATTAACTAGCGTCCCGTGCAGCGATGTTTCGGTTGCCTCTAACGTCCGTTTAGGAGCATCAGAGAGAAGCGCAGACATTTAAGTGGAACCGAAATCCGCGTTGCTATTCGGTCCGGTAGATAACTGTCGTTAAGGCACCGGTCGGTGCCGTATTAGCACCGGGTCTCTGTACCCAACCCTAGTAACAGCTGAATATTCTATCTCATGATGGAAATTGTAGACGAAAATGAAGAGAGATTTTATCTTAGTTTTTATTTTATGCAAAACCTTTTTAGTCTTGTCTTTTTTCGTCAACAATAATGCATGTTAATTTAGTCTTAGTCAGCGTTTTTGGACATTGGTGCAGTCTCGTC
>CM046790.1:40045141-40095922 GCA_025617405.1 Perca schrenkii | reverse complement strand
TTTGTCATGACAAGTTGACATTGTTTGGGTTGTCTTGATTATGACAACTTGACATTAATCAAAGTGGCATAACCAGAAGTTGTCTTGGTCATGACAAGTTGACATTAAATTTGTTTGGGATGTCTTTGTCATGACAACTTGACATTAACCAGGATGACATTACCAGAGGATGTCTTTGTCATGACAACTTGACATTCAATTTCTTTGGAGTGTCCTTATTAAGACAACTTGACATTAAACAGGATGACATTATGTCAAGTGGTCATGACAAAGACATCCTCTGGTAATGTCATCCTGGTTAATGTCAAGTTGTCATGACAAAGAAACCCAAACAAATTTAATGTCAACTTGTCATGACCAAGACAACTTCTGGTAATGTCACTTTGATTAATGTCAAGTTGTCATAATCAAGACAACCCAAACAATGTCAACTTGTCATGACAAAAACCGAATGACACTTAATGACAGAAGTCATAAACGTTAATGACTTGTTTATAAGGTTTATGACAGTCGATACCTTCAAGTAAAGTGTTACCGAAGTATTCAGGTACCGAAGTAAAAGTACCAATACATTAAACATTAATGTAAAAAACACGTCTCCATTACATTTAAAAAAAAGACCTGCATTTAAATGTCTACATGTGTAAAAGTGCAGAAGAATGATCAACAAAATAAAGTACCGAAGTAAAAGTACTTTGTTCTGCAGTAAAATGTCTCCTGTGACTGAAATCTTATTCTCTGTAACATTATTATTTATTAATACTGAATGTTAGAGCAGCATGTTACTGCTCCACGTGGAGCTACTCTAACTACTGTACTCTAAATACAGTTAGATAAGTCCAGTGATTCCCAACCTAGGGGTCGGGCCCCTCCTAAGGGACGGGTCACCAGCAGGGCTTGACATTTTCACCTGCCAAATGCAGGTAGAATTCAGCAGTGGCGTGTAACACAGGCACTCTTACAAGCCACGTTGGCAGCTGGCATAAAGGCCTGCATATAAATATTAACTCCGCAAAAAAAGAAACGTCCTCTCACTTTCAACTGCTTTTATTTTCAGCCAACTTAACATGCGTAAAACTTTGTATGAACATAAAAAATTTCAACTACTAAGAAATAAACTGAACAAAGTTTCACAGACATGTGACTAACAGAAATGGAAAAAACTGTCCCTGAACAAAGGAGAATGTGTCCCTGACAAAAGTCATAGGGAAGACCTCCTCCTCCCTCATGCGGTCCCCTTCCTGCAGGGTCATCCTGACATGACCCTCCAGCATAACGCCACCAGCCATACTGCTTGCTCGGTGCGCAATTTCCTGCAAGACAGAAAAGTTAGTGTTCTGCCATGGCCAGTGAAGAGCCCGGATCTCAATCCCGTTGAGCACATGTGGGACCTGTTGGATCGGAGGGTAAGGACAAGAACCATGCCCCCCAGAAATGTCCAGGAACTTGCAGGTGCCTTGGTGGAAGAGTGGGGTAACATCTCACAGCAAGAACTGGCACACCTGGTGCAGTCCATGAGGAGGAGATGCACTGCAGTACTTAATGCAGCTGGTGGCCACACCACATACTGACTGTGACTTTTGATTTTGACCATCCTTTGTTCAGGGATACATTTTTCCATTTCTGTTAGTCACATGTGTATATATATAGTATAAGGGACGCTGTTCCTCTCTCCTCCCGTGATTTGATTGATGAAGGGAGGCAAGTGGAGGAGTCGATCGCAATTTAAGATGAGAAGGAGCCCAAGTCTGTCACACACTAGAAATTTCCCAGAGGGCTCTGTTCAGCGTGCCCGAGGTGACCAGTTCAGCCGAGGCAACGGTTGCGTCTGTGATAGAAAGACATTTTAACAACATGTTTGTAAAATAAAAGTAAAGAGCGAGCATGCAGCAGGACAATAGACTTTTTACTTCCTGTCACCGAGGGAGAGTGCCAGTGTGACGCGCCCCTGCGACACTTGCAATAAGAAGCTTATGTCTGTCTTTATCGGTTGTATGTTTTCATACAAAGGGAGCTTGACAATCAGTCCTTACCGCTCGGTTCAAGTCTGACCTACGGCCCTTTGTGTGTGTATTTCAGGCCTGTGTGTAATGTGTGTGCAACTGTACTAACAGAGTGAAAAATGTGCATGTCATCCCCCCTTTCTCTCCCACTTTCCTGTCTTCAGCCGTCCTACGGAAGGCCAAAAATGCCCCAAAACAAATCTTTAAAAACCCACCACTGGGATAAAACGTTTTCAAATACACTAACCTTCATAACTGCAGCTTAAATAAATCCAACTGCCAATATCAGAAACATATAAATGGATTCAAACACATTCACACCCGTTCAACAGACCTATTTTTGTAACTTTAATTACAGTGGAACTATAATATTAGTGGACAATGTGACTAATATTTCCAATTTCATAATAAAAGACCGGTATCATCCCACCGACACATCTGTCCAGCCGAACCATGAATATTCTATATTTCCTATATCTAAACAAACTTTTTGGAGTGATGTTTTATAAACACAGCAGCAGGTTTCCACCGCGTGTCAGCCACAACAGGACGTGTCTCCAAGCACTGGCTCACAGTTGTGGAAGCAGGCTGACTGCTAACAAATTGACTCTTTATTTTATTGGTCTAACCTCACGGCAGACGCTGTCTCGCTGTGCGGTTTTAGCAGTGTCACTCACCCATCTCTGTCTAAATATCAGCAGCGCAGCCTCCACACCCGGCGGCTCCCTCACTGAGCTATTATTGCCGTTGCATGGCAAAGCCCGGGGGCGAAGAGGAGAGCACACGTTCAAACAAAGGCTGCAGAGAATCCGGATGTTAACCATTTATTGCACAGAACTTACTCAGGATCATCTAATCCACGTGTCAAACTCAAGGCCCGTGGGCCAAATCCGCCCCCTCGCAGACTTTGATCTGACCCGAACATCAATTTAGGTTCCCAAATAAATTCTGGCCCACCAAATTTTTGTGGCTTTTTCTGTTTTTGTCACTTTCACGACTTTTTTTTGGGGGGTCTCCAACGTCTTTTCAGCTGTGTGAGTGGCTTTTTTCAACCTTTTTTGGCACTTATTTAAATGATGGCTAAGGAACTTTTTTGAATTTTGTAGGGCTTAATGTGTTGAACAAACTGTAAGTGAAAAAGCTATATTATAAATGCAGATATACCTTCAAAGATATTTGACTTTTCTCTTAAATAAAAGCATGTCTATAAACTTTACATCTGGCTCTTATGTGCTTCTTATTTTCCAACGTGGCCCTTAGTGAAGTTAAGTTTGACACCCCTGATCTAATCGGACAAAATTAATACTTCTATTCACATATAGTCAGGAATATAAAGCTTTGATGAAGGATGAGAGCACAGGATTTGTCACAGATTAAAGTTTAGTTACACAAATGGTTCTTGAAGAACAATGCAGTGAATATTCAAATTCTGGGGGGCGCCTAGGTAGTTCTGTCTCTTTTCAATGTAGAGTTTCACTTTCTGATTTGGTTTATGAAGAAAGAAACAGAAGAGAAAGATTCAGATCTTAAATCACCAACATTACATCAAGTCTGAACCCAAACGGAGACATCCACCTTAAAATGAACACGTCAACCTTATAGAACAACTCGTCCTCTGAATGACTAACAGCAGAATTCAACCACAGACTAAATGAAACACTTTTACAGAAAGAATCAAACTGGTTCATATATCTTGGATAATTTCATAATGTACAATTTTTAAATAATACATGTATTCAAACATTGATTTTAATGTTTGGAAACTTTCTAGTTCATTGAATCTGAACAATGTTTGGTTCTTTTTTCCTTCTTTGGATCAAATCAGCTTCTACAAAGTGTTTGCTAGTAATCATGGCCACGGCCACACACACACACACACACACACACACACACACACACACACACACACACACACACACACACACACACACACACACACACACACACACACACACACACACACACACACACACACACACACACACACACACACACACACAAAATAAAACAGTACTGGAAAATAGAAAAAGGTTAAATGAACCAAAAGATCAGAGACTAAGCGAAACAATTTAACATAACAAAAGCTATCTTTCAAACTAAATAAAAATAAAATGAAAACAATAGGTGAAAGAACATATCTTTGTATTAATGAGACAGCAGGAGGACAGGTGCAGATTAAGAGGTTAAATTCAGAGACTTCTCCCTACACCATCATGAATATAATCATCCTCATTATCTCTAACTGCTCTGCTCCACTGTCACACACACCTTCACTGGTAATATCTTCAGTGGGACGTTATCCACAGTGAAAATCAATGGAAACATCTTCTCAGTGAAAGTGTGTGTGAAGGTGTGTATGTGTGTGTTAGTATCAGCATCAGAGAACGACAGCTTTCCTCTGTTCCAGTCCAGAGTCACTCTGATCCTCTGGAGCTTCTTCTGCACTACAAGATCTGTGACTGGATCTGGTAATGACCGTGCTGAGTATTTACCTTTATGGAACATTATTCTCCATAATCCAGAAAGTATGTTCCCCTTCCTCTGGACAGACTCTGCTAACATGCCGATTGACCAATATGCATTGTCTCCAACCTCAACATCCCAGCTGTGAGTCCCTGAATTTAAGCCCTCAGAGCCCAGGACAGAGGGGTTTTTATCAAACCTCTCTGGATTATCAGGAAGCTGCCGTCTCTCTCCCCGTCTGACACTGGTCAGCTCATCAGACAGGATGAAATATGGATGAGCAGTGTTTGGGTCCAGAATCACAGGAGTGTAGGAGACCATGTCCTTCATCTTGTTCCAGATGTTGAAGCTTAGGTTGCCCAGGTGTTTGGCCTCATCTATCAGAGCTCCTGAGAGCAGCTTTGGATCATCCAGCAGGGGGCGCTGCTGGACTCTTTCCACTGCAGCCTTGTAGTTGATCAGGAATGAGACGTCTTTAGCTCTCAGCTGCTCCTCTGTGGCTCTGACTGTGTCTGAAAGAGCTGCCATCTCTCTGTTCAGAGCCTCCATCTTCTCCTTCATCCTCTGACTCTTCTGCTCCTCTTCCTCCATCAGTGCAGCCATTCTGGCCTCCTCTTCCTCTTCTAGAAACTGGTGAAGCTTCTTAAACTGATCCTTAATCCGTGACTTTGTGTGTCGCACCTGGAGCTTTATGCGTTTTGCTGTCTGATCAAACTTCACTTTAACTTGTTCAAAACCGTTTAACTTCTCCTTTAAGGGCTCCAGAGTTTCCTGAATCTCCTTCTTGTGTTGTTGTGCAGCTTCATCAACGGGTCTGAATCTGTGGTTGGAGTGGGTTTCTGAATCTCTGCAGACAACACACACTGGCTGCTGATGGTCCAGACAGAAGAGTTTGAGTTTCTCAGAGTGCAGACTGCAGAGAGCCTCTGAAGCTCTCTGATCTCTCTCCAGTAAGAAGGCCTCACACAGGTTCTTCAACACCAGGTTACAAGATGGTTCATACAAAGATCTTTTCTTACAAACTGGACACTCCTGTATTGGTTTCTCTGTCCACCAGCTCTGCAGACAGTCTTTACAGAAGCTGTGGCTACATGACAGAAGGACAGGATTTCTAAAGACATCGTAACAGACCGGACAGCAGAGATCCTCCTCTGATCTGGAAGCCATTTTGTCTCTGTGTGAAGCTGAAAACACAGCAGACAGAAAGTACAGTCAGTCATGGCTCCCCTCCCTCTTCTATTAACTTAACTGAAATTTACTTTCACTTTGAGTCAAATGGGCAAAACAAGTGGCAGCAGCTCAAGCATTAATCATCACATCCATACATATATTATAATAGATCCATCAAGACAATACAGTAATACTAAAATAAAAAATATATACTAAGATTGGCATCTGAACCATTTTTTCAGTGCCTGCCTAAAACCTCCTACACTTCTGTCCATCTTTAGATTTCCTGACAACCTGTTCCACAGGCTTGTTGCTACATACAAAAAGGACTCCTTACCTAAATTACTCTCAACTCTAGGAGGTACAAAATCAGTAGAGCTTCCCCTTTTGGAGTAGCTGTGAACATCTCTCACTCCGTTAAAATAATTGATTAAATATTTGGGGACAATGCACAGTTGAATCTGAGAGACTCAATCTTCTACTTTAAACCACCCCATAGTCTCAAATGAGAAGTTTCAAGATGAGGATGATGATCTTGGGAGGTTCAGAATAAGCCTTATAACCTTTTTTTGAGCAGTATGAAGCCTATGTTTGAGCTGCTTGCATAGTCAAAATAAGGCTGAATGAGAGCACTTGCCAGAGTTAGCATCAATTTCCTGTCCAGAAACCGTGAGATTCTGGCCAAGAAACATACTCTTTGATTCACCTTGGTATGTACCTTATGAACTTGGCCCACTCCAGACAAGTGGCAGTCCAGCACACAACCAAGGTAACTAACTGAGTCCTTTACAATAATCACATTATCTCCAACTAAAACCTAAAACCAGGGGATCTTTTCAGTTTTATCTTTGACCCAAACAGTATGGCTACTGTTTTCCCTAAGTGAAGCGATAGCCTATTGTCTGACATCCACCTGCTGACATTTCAACAATACAGTTAGTAGGCCACATAGAACAAAGTTGTTTTTGGTAAACGTAAAAGGTATTTATTGATTACAAAGAGTTTTAAGTGAATAAACAAAATTAAGTACACAAACTACAAAAGGCCTGTGAAACTCACGGTTAGCAGAAGGAGGACCCAAATGCAGGAGATGAGTAGGCAGGTTGATTCAACAGAAAGTGAGCTTTAATGACAAAGCTGGATCCTAAAACAGACAGTCTATAAAGACAATCCAGAAACACTAGAACGACAACAAAGTAGAAGAATCTACACACTAGGTATACACAGCCAGGAACAAACGCAGCAGTCCGACACTGAACAGGAAAGGAGGGTGGTAACGAGGGATAGGTTAAACACACCTGGGCAGTGCTGACTCCAGAGGAAACAGAGCTAGACAAAGACACATAAAACCGAACACTACAAAATAAAACAGGAAGTAACACATGCAAACATATACAAGGAATGGATCTAGGAAACATGAACGTAAAAGATATTCTTATTCAAACTAGCGTAGTAGTGTAGATGTAGCCTTCATTAACACTAGATATTTTTACTAGATATGATGAATCTGTCATTATTAAGAGTAGGATGTAGAGAGATAATGGTAGAGAGTAGTATGAAGAGAGACAACAGTAGGCAAGGCCCGTGGCCCAAATCCGGCCTCTCGCATACTTTGATCTGACCCGAACATCAACTTAGGTTCCCAAATAAATTTTGGCCCACCTACTTTTTGTGGCTTTTTCTGAAGTTTTTGTCACTCCGCCCCCAACGTTTTTTCAGCTGCTTGTGTGGCTTTTTTCAACCTTTTTTGGCACTTACTTAAATGATGGCTAAGGAACTTTTTTGCTGAATTTTTTAGGGCTTAATGTGTCAACCAAACTGTAAGTGAGTAAGCTATATGAGGCATGCAAATATACCTTCAAAGATATTTGACTTTTCTCTTTAATAAAAGCATGTCTATAAACTTTACACCTGGCTCTTGATGTGCTTCTTATTTTCCAGCGTGGCCCGGAGTGAGGTTAAGTTTGACACCCCTGATCTAATCAGACAAAATTAATACTTATATTCACATATAGTCAGAAATATAAAACTTTGATGAAGGATGAGAGCACAGGATTTGTCACAGATTGATGTTTAGTTACACCAATGTTTCTTGAAAAACAATGCAGTGAAGATCTTTGTTTTGAAGGTTAAGTATTCAAATTTTGGGGTACCTGGTTAGCTCACCTGGTAGAGCCGGCGCCCATATGCAGAAGCTCACTACTCAACGCAACGGCTCAGGGTTTGAATCTGACCTGTGGCCATTTGCTGCATGTCTTCCCCCTCTATCCCCCATTTCCTGTCTATTACAGGTTTTTCCAATTGCTAAAACACAATTTTGCAAACTAGGCTGGTTTTATCAAAATACAATTCACAAAACCACACGCCCATACTGCAAAATACCTCATATATCCTGCAAAATGAAATAACGTTTAAATAATACATGTATTCAAACATTGATTTTAATGTTGTTTCATTGGATCTGAACAATGGGCCTCATTCACCAATATCTTCCTAAGTTTTCTCTTAAATATGTTCTTAAGAAGGTTTCTAAGAAAAGTTTACGCCGGATTCATGACGTGTTCTTAAACAGCAGATTTGTTCGCACCTGTGTTCTTAGGATTGATGAATCCCACGTCTTCGTAACTGAAAGCGCGTGCCAGTTGTTCCTAATTAGCATAAGAAAACGCCCCAAAAATTCCCATTTAAGGACATGATACTTCCTGTGCACCTCCTGGGAGACAGGTTGTCGGAGCTTGTCGGAGCCGCGGTGGAGGAAGTACTGAATCTCAGTACTTAAATAAAAGTACAAATAACCAGAGACATATTTACTTTAGTAAAAGTAGAAGGTGTCCACAACCACAAACAAGGCCTGGCTTTTAAGAAAAGTTCCTATCCTAACCATGAAACGGAAATATGCTAGAATCGGAATGCGGTTGGTTTTATTCATGGATGTATTTCATTTTCTCTAACCATGCAAGTAAGCAAATAAAGTGTGTGAAGCAGCGCAAATGGGGAGATGTGAAGAGGTTCAGCCAAATAAATAAGATATGAACGCGTCTTACGCAGCCTGGCGGAGGAGTAAACGACGCTGTGGAGAGAAATAGATATAGCAACTTTGATTTAAAAACGGGAATAATAAAAACAAACGTTTTCATTTTCACTTTTACAGGAGGCTGTATTACCGAGGGTCAGCGGCGCTGCGCCCGGGCTCTGCAGCACCGGAGCCGGTTTGGATCAGCGGTGCCCCATACAGTATCTACGGCAACCAAACTTCACTGGGGAGACAAACGTGTGACGGTCAGGAAGACGTTTTGGCAGGGGGGGGGAAACTGATTAGAAAATGTAACGGAACATTGTAGAAATGTAGTGGAGTAGAACGTATAGATAATTGCTGCAAAATGTAACAAAGTAAAAGTCAAAAGTAGGCTATGCACTATTGAGAATACTTAAGTAAAGTACAGATACGTGAAAAATGTACTTAAGTACAGTTAGGACGAATTTGTACTTTGTTACATTCTACCACTGCATTACGGCCCTATAAATAGCGATCAATCACCAAATAACGCAGGATTTAATCAGTTTAATTGCTGATGTAAATTGCAGTGTTAGTGTCTTTTTTGAATAATATGATTTTTTATCAACAAATGATCAGAAATACATTACAGTACAATACTATCATTGTAAACGACTGTAGAATTAAATAAAATGCAGTAAGCAATCATTTGGAGCAAATTGTCATCACTCAAATGTGCGTAAGAGTGCTTTTCAGTGTTCATAGATTTTGTTCTTAGCTAAGAACAAATCCAAGTTAAGAAAACATTAGTGAATGCCAGAATCTTCGTAAAAAAGTGCGTAAGAAGGGTTTAAGAACACATTTCTTCATAAGAACGGTTGGTGAATGAGGCCCAATGTTTGGTTATTTTTTCCTTCTTTGGATCAAATCAGCTTCTACAAAGTGTTTGCTGGTCGTCATGGCTCCACACACATATCAAAATAATAAAACATGAACAACAATTTAAATCAAACAGTATTGGTAAAATAGAAAAAGGCTAAACAAACCAAAATAATCAGAAACTAAGTGAAATAATTTAACATAACAAAAGCTAACTTTCAAACTGAATAAAATGAAAACAATAAGTGAAAGAACATATCTTTGTAATGATGAGACAGCAGGAGGACAGGTGCAGATTAAGAGGTTAAATTCAGAGACTTTTCTCTTTAAACAATGAACACCATCATGAATATAATCATCCTCTTTATCTCTAACTGTTCTGCTCCACTGTCTAACACACATTTACTGGGGATATCTTCAGTGGGACTTTATGCCAAGTGTTAATGAATAGAAACATCTTATCAGTGAAAGTGTGTGCGAAGGTGTGTATGTGTGTGTCAGTATCAGCATCAGAGAATGACAGCTTTCCTCTGTTCCAGTCCAGAGTCACTCTGATCCTCTGGAGCTTCTTCTGCACTACGAGATCAGTGCTTGGAGCTGATGGTGACTGTGCTGAGCGTTTACCTTCATGGAACAATATTCTCCATAACCCAGACGGTCTGCCTCCCTTCCTCTGGACAGACTCCGCTAAAACTCCCAGTTGCCAGCTTGTACTGTCTCCAACCTCGACATCCCAGCTGTGAGTCCCAGAGTTAAAGCCCTCAGAGCCTAGGACACAGTGGTATTCATCAAACCTCTCTGGATTATCAGGAAGCTGCTGTCTCTTTCCTCCAAGTCTCACACTGGTCAGATCTTCAGACATGATGAGTTTTGGATGAGCAGTGTTTGGGTCCAGAATCACAGGAGTGTAGGAGACCATGTCCTTCATCTTGTTCCAGATGTTGAAGCTCAGGTTGCCCAGGTGTTTGGCCTCATCTATCAGAGCTCCTGGGAGCAGCTGTGGATCATCCAGCAGGGGGCGCTGCTGGACTCTTTCCACTGCAGCCTTGTAGTTGATCAGGAATGAGACGTCTTCAGCTCTCAACTGCTCCTCTGTGGCTCTGACTTTGTCTGAAAGTGCTGCTATCTCTCTGCTCAGAGCTTCCATCTTCTCCTTCATCATTTGACTCTTCTGCTCCTTTTCCTCCCTCAGGGTAGCCAACCTGGCCTCCTCTTCCTCTTCTATAAACTGGTGAAGCTTCTTAAACGGATCCTTAATCCGTGACTCTGTGTGTCGCGCCTGGAGCTTCATGTGGTCTGCTGTTTGATCAAACTTCACTTTAACTTGTTCAAAAACATTTAACTTCTTCTTTAAGCGCTCCAGAGTTTCCTGAAGTTCATTCCTGTGTTGTCGGGTTACTTCATCGATAGGTCTGATTCTGTGGTTGGAGTGTGTTTCTGAATGCAGACAGATAACATACACTGGCTGCTGATGGTCCAGACAGAAGAGTTTGAGTTTCTCAGAGTGTAGACTGCAGAGAGCCTCTGAAGCTCTCTGATCTCTCTCCAGTAAGAAGGCCTCACACAGGTTCTTCAACACCAGGTTACAAGGTGGATTTGCATTGGAAGATGTCGTCTTACAGACTGGACACTCTTGGGCTTGTTTCTGTCTCCACCAGCGCTGCAGACAGTCTTTACAGAAGCTGTGGCTACATGTCAGAACAACAGGATTTTTAAAGACATCATGACAGACCGGACAGCAGAGATCCTCCTCCGATCTGGAAGCCATTTGGTTTCTGAGCGTGGCTGAAAACACAGCAGACAGAAAGTACAGTCAGTTACGGCTCCCCTCCCTCCTCTCTTAACTTCACTGAAAGCTAGCTCACCCAGTAAGAGCATTTACCCCATGTTGGCTGAGTTCTGCAGCGGTGCAGGGTTCGATTCTGACCCGGGGAGAGAGAAGGGGGATGACATGCCTTTGCTGCGTGTCATCCCCTTTCATCTCTATCCACTTTCAAAATAAAGGGAAAAGCCCCAAAAAATAAATCTTTAAAAAAAAAGAAGAAAACATTGAGTTTAACTTAATCATTCATTCCACGAAGCGATGAAAACGATGAAACTACACCAAACACAACAACTACCAAAAACAAAGACAAGAAAATACGTGGTGACCACGATTTAATCCGAAGGGCCGACTTGTTGACTATCCCTTCAGAAAAACAGCTGATTGTTGCGCACCAATCTCTCTCACTCTCTCTCTTCACGGAGAAACAGCTGATCAACGATCTACTAGCAAGTGTGATGGGTCAACCAACACAGGACTCTCCCCAAGGAGACCCGGGTCATGTCATGTCTTGTCCCGCGTGTCACTGAAACGTTTATTGTGTAACTCCCCCCACCATCTTTTCCTAAACATAACTGTCCCGTTCTTGTGCCGCATGTCACTTAAACATACGTCCCGAGCCAGAGCGTCGAAAAGTGACACCATAGTCCCGACCAAGCGTGTCTAAACATGACACTTTTTGTGTCAATAACAAACGCCAAAGGCACCTTACTAGGCGCCACTTTTTGACGCGATGGTAGTGAGAACGTGTTGCTTGTGTAGCTAAAAACTCAAATTAAAGTCAACAACAGTTTATGTTTTGACTTGTGGTCCTGAATATGTGTTAGCCACAATTATCTGCATATGAAGTGAGCCTGGCACGGTTTGGGCTGAAATTACAACTACAATTTGAAAGAGCTGGGTGAAAAAAAATGCAGCGGATGATGTATTACGCTGTATTTCACAATTAAAGCAAACATAAAGCTGTTACTGAGCCTCGTCTGTGCTGCAGCTACTTGGCCAGTCACGGTTACTCACATCCTTTAGCTGTTGAGTTGAATTGACTGGATCAGGTTGATTTTATGTGTGATCCATGACAGCCTCGTATTATCCAATCACTTCTGTTCATCCATCATGCCCTCATACAGAGCCGAGCGGTGAAAGACACAGGTCGAAAGAAAAGGAAAGAGAAACAGGGAGAGAAACAGAAACACTGTACCAGAACACCGGCTCTTGTTACAAACCACCAGAGACCCTCGTCGACTGCCAAAGTCTCCAAATTTGAACCCAAGCTTTTCTGGCTGCTAATTATTCCTCCAGCATGTTTCTAAACTAAATTTATGACACCAAGCTGGCACTCCTTGTGGCATCATAAATTAAACTGGCAACAAAAATTAAAATTAGAACCAAGGCCCTCTGTGTTCCAGCGAAAGGAAGGATAATTAAATAAGTGGAGAGCGTAAATGTGGATGTTCACAGGGTCGACTCTGTGACCCGTCTTACCATTTCTACAGGAGGGACTTTCTTTCTTTTGTATTTTCTGTGTCATTTGTTTGCTGAGGCTGAGCAGATGAAACTGTAAGGTGGAGACTGTCCTTAACGTTTAACGATAGCGCCCTCTAGCGGCTGCAGGAATTATGACTCTTCAGGAAGGTCGTCGGGGTGAACGGACTGTTGTTTGGGTCCTGTTTCTTTCACCGTCATTGCGATCCTTTTCTAACTTTAACCAAGTGGTTATTATTGTAGCCATGAGTACAAAGGTCCCCTAACCTCACAGACTGTTCTCATGAACTATACGTACATATAGCTACCAAAAGTTAAGCACTTAATAATTCCACGTATTTTTTGCTGTATGCCCCCCAATGACTGCTGCTGTATAAGAGGGAGGGAGGAAGTCAGGGTGGACAATTCCGTCCCTTACCGGCCCAATTTCAGACAGGGACGTTATTTGCTTTATAATTGCAAAAACCAGGCTCACGTGAGATTATGGCAGCATGAGGCGCACTTACAGGCTTTCATAATAAAATAATACACACAATTTATAAAACCTTCAAATAAACTACCATGGCACCATCTTAGGATAGAATGTAAATGCTTTCATATTTAAAACATATTATTACAAACTTGAAACACCCAAAACACCAAAGTACAAAGACGTAGCGGACAAGACGCAAGCTTTTATTTTGAATAGAAGCCCACCAGCACCAGACTGGAGGCTCCAGGCTGCAGCCGTACTGTCTTGCATATTTTTGTCAAACTAGTGTGATACGCCAGTGTTGTTGCATTTTTTTCTTTTTTCCAGCGGCCTAATTTGGCCCAAGAGTGCATCGGCCCTTCTGGCATTCGCCAGAACTGCCAGATTGCCAGATTGCCAGATTGCCAGTCTGGCAGTATGTATGGCTATGACGAAGCTCTGTAGCGGCTTAACCCTCCTGTTGTCCTTGGTTCAAATTTGACCCTTTTTCAACGTTTCTACATCAGAAATTTGGGTTTCTTTCAACCAAATTGCCCAAAAGATGGTTCCAAGATAATTACAATATACTAGTCATCACGTTACAATGTTACAACTTTCCACATTGTAATGTGATAATTTGTCTTGTTAGAACATGAACCTCTTGTCCGGATAAATTGGTGGAAATATGACTCATATGCACAATGTGATTAAGTTCTACTTCCTGTTTGGGCTGAGACTCATTCTTCCTTCTGAACAGCCTCGTCCATTTCAAAATCCATCTCAGTGTTTACATACATCACAATATCAATAATGTAATTATTAATGTCTCCGCCCCAACAGGAAGTAGAACTTAATAAAATCGTGTGTATGACCCATGTTTCGCAATGTATCCATCTGCACAGCGTGTCTTCACTCAAACAGGTGTTTCATCTTCTAACAAGATAAATTATCATGTTATAACGTGAAAAGATTTACATCTTAACGCACTTTATTGTAGTAAGTGAAACTTCTCACTTTATAAAACGATGAATAGTTTATTGTAATCACTAGGAAAGTTTTTTATAATAACTTAATAAGTCTAAGTGTTGTAACTGCGTAATCATATCTTGTTATAACATAAAAATATCTTAGTATAAACATGAAACTACTTTTGTTATAATGTAAAAAATATCTTGAAAACAAGCAAAAATATATTTTGTAACACAAAAATATGTTGTTAAACTTGAACATATCTTGATATGTTAAAATGTGAAAATATTTTTCCTAAAGTGATTAACATCTTGCTACTACATGACACTGATGCAGTTTTCTTTTTCGCTGCATTGGCAGCAATACGCTTCTGTAGTTTTACTACTTGAAATAACTTGATATTGTAATGCAGTATTTTTTTATTGTAATATTACTGCTTCTACTAAAGCAGGTGTCTTCAACGTTTTTATGGCTAAGGACCCCTTAGCTGAAAGAGAGACGGAACAGGGACCCCTTACAAATATTATATAGAATGATGTTGCATATTAAACTGGGCCTACAATAACGTTTGGGGGAGGCTTAAGGCCTTTACACATAGCTTACTAATACTAAGCTATAGATATAATAATATAATATATAAATATATATATAATATAATAATTGGCAACATACATAATTTTTCATTTTAAACATACATGTGGCACAGTATTTGAAGTGTGGTATACCTTTGCTAAAGTAAAGGATTTACTTGGGATTATTTAAGATTGTGTGATAGTTGGCTCTATAACTTCTGAAGACTTCTCACGCTCTTGTTTGGACAAAGTGGAAGCCTAGAAAAACTGTTCACTTCAAATGACAAAATGCAAAGTTTTTATAATTGTTCTCCAATGTCAAAATATCTTGCTACTACATGATACTGATGCAGTTTTCTCGCTGCATTGGCAGCAATACATAGATTTTACTACTTAAAATAACTTGATATTGTAATGGAGTATTACATTAAGTATTAAGTGTGGTATTACTGCTTCTACTAAAGTAAAGGATTTACTCGATATTACTTGAAAGATGTTGTCATAGTGGGGGTTTGTTTGGACAAAGTGGAAGCCTAGAAAAACTGCTCACTTCAAATGACATAATGCAGTTTTTCTTTTTCTCTTTCTCTTTTGGGGAAGGGGTGGTTTTTTTGTGTGTGCCATTTG
Organism: Perca schrenkii; assembly: GCA_025617405.1. Lineage (NCBI taxonomy): Eukaryota > Metazoa > Chordata > Actinopteri > Perciformes > Percidae > Perca > Perca schrenkii. The sequence goes on along the minus strand of CM046790.1, from coordinate 40,080,489 downwards.
GTGTTACAGCTTTTGAGTGAGTCATTGGTGGAAAGAAATGGGAGGAAGATTTGAGAAGAAATATTGCTGTTAAATGAGCTCGGACAGCATGACATCACGGGCTAATTAAAACGGCTCTCTGGAATTCCGTTTCCAATTCCTGCGCTCAGGTTTGCTGGAGGATTTCTGTCGAGCACCTGCAGGTTGGTGTGTGAGCGAAATATTTTCCCTGGACGGAGTTCAAACTTTGAAGGGAAAGAGAAGAAGGAAAAAAAAAAAAAGACGGAGGCAGCGGCATTACGCCATTCTTGCCTCTCTTGGAAAAAAAAAAAACTGGGATTTAAAGAAGTTTCTTACAAGATATCCAGCAGAGTCGTGCCGTGGAGTGTTTAAAGCAAGTCTCTGCATTTTTTTTTCTTGGATTTCTGCACCATTTTTTTTATTTTTTATTTTTTTATCACACACAGGATCCCTGCAGCACTATGGTTCTTACAGATGACGGATGGGAGAATAAAGGCTTGCAGGATGTGTTTCTTCAACTTGTAAAACTCCGCTATAGTCCACATCTTTGCTTTTACAACCTTGCATATGTCTGTGGCCTGTTTCAGACGGGAGAAGCGCTTTTTATCCCTTTCACCTCTGGCAGCAGAGCGCAGAGAAAACTCAGAGGATGAAAGACTCGGACCGAACAGGACCGCTGCTGCCTCTTCTTTTTCTAATCTAAACCGGGTCCTTCTCGCTCTGAAAACAGACTGCGCTTTGTTACAATGACGGCCTGGCAAAAGGCACACGGGCTTTAGGATGAATGTCGCGACGCGTCTCTCTCTTCTGCTGAGCTGCTGGACTCTGCTGCTCCACCTGCGTCCCGCGCTCGGGTCCCTCGGCCGAACCAGACCCGCAGAGCAGCAACACCAGCGGCTCGGAGAGGCAGCAGGGCGCGGGGAAGGACAGCAGACCTACGGAGGAACCGGCAGAGGGACCGGCGGGTCCGCACCAGTGTGGAAACCCTCTCCGGCGGTGCGGATCACGCGGATCCGCGCGGGTCCGCCGTTAATCAAAGGCGAGACGACCGTTTTCAAAGGCAAACTCGCGACCCCTGCGTCCTTTTCGGCGCCTGGGAACCGCGCACAGCTGCAGAAGCTGCAGCAGCAGCAGCAGCAGCAGCCACGGGACAGAGCAGTCAGCGTAGGACGCAAAGACGCTGCTGTGCGCTCCTGGCTCCCCGGCGGGGATGCTCACATTAAAGCGCACGCTCCCGCGGCTCTTAGCGCCCACGCTGCAGGCAGAGAAGTCGAGACTGCGGCTGTTCTGGTTGGAGGTGCCTCACCGGGGAAGACACCGGGGAAAGTTGCTACAAGGGCGAGCGAAGTAGCTCCAAGAGCCGCCAGTGCGCAAAAACAGCCGCCGCAGAAGCAGACCGCTGGTCCGCAGGCGCAGCGGGGATTCAGCAGCAAAGCTCAGAAGGTCAAGGAGCAGGACGCGCATCCCAAGCAGCCGCTGGTTACCCCTCACGACTACATGCTGTCTCTGTACTGGTCTCTGTCCAGCGGGGAGCTGAACGGCAGCGCGCTGCACGAAGCGGGACTGGCCAACACCATCACCAGCTTCGTGGATAAAGGACAAGGTAAACTGACACTGACTAACTTCTCTCTCCGCTTCGGTTCTGACTGCAGTTTTCCTGAAGATGTGTGACAGGGCTGGGCATCTTAGGGATCTGTGCAGCAAATGCACATTCAGTCGAAAATAGAGTTCCATACAGCGTTTTATCAGGTTTGATTGGGCAAATGTAGCGATGGTTGGATTAGTTTTCTTGATGAATTGATTGTTTTGTCCTATAAAACCAACGTGCATTAAACATTGTCTTTTTTGTCTGACAAACCCAAATAGGTCGAGAGCTGCAAAACTAATCGCCAACTATTTTGATTATTGATTAATCGGTTTGAGTCGTTTCTTATGAAAAAAAAACAGTCAAACTTCTTTGCTTTCAGCTTGTTAAATGTGAATATTGTTCTAGTGTCTTCTCTCCTCTGGGACAGGAAACTGAATATCTTTGAGTTGTGGAACAAAAGGAGACATGTGAGGATGTCATCTTGGGCTTTTTGGAAAACAATGATCCACATTTTTCACAATTTTCTGACATTTTAGACACCAAACAACTTATCCATTCATCCAGTTAGTTGCAGTCTGTAGTATGTCACCTGATGATTATTTTTTCCTTGGAGTTGAAACCTATTTTGGGCTTTGATATAATCTGGAGGTTGGTGACTGTTGATGTCTAATTTCTGCAGAGGTGGTATGTAACTAAGTACATTTACTCCAGTACTGTACTTAAGTCCAGATGTTGAGGTACTTTACTTGAGTCTTTTCTTTTCATGCCACTTTCTACTTCTACTCCGCTACATCTCAGAGAGAAATATTGGACTTTTTACTCCACTACATTCATCTGTTACAGCTTTAGTTACTAGTTACTTTAGTTACTCCACTACATTCATCTGTTACAGCTTTAGTTACTAGTTACTTTAGTTACTCCACTACATTCATCTGTTCCAGCTTTAGTTACTAGTTACTTTAGTTACTCCACTACATTCATCTGTTACAGCTTTAGTTACTAGTTACTTTAGTTACTCCGCTACATTCATCTGTTACAGCTTTAGTTACTAGTTACTTTAGTTACTCCACTACATTCATCTGTTACAGCTTTATATACTAGTTACTTTAGTTACTCCACTACATTCATCTGTTACAGCTTTAGTTACTAGTTACTTTAGTTACTCCACTAAATTCATCTGTTACAGCTTTAGTTACTAGTTACTTTAGTTACTCCACTACATTCATCTGTTACAGCTTTAGTTACTAGTTACTTTAGTTACTCCACTACATTCATCTGTTCCAGCTTTAGTTACTAGTTACTTTAGTTACTCCACTACATTCATCTGTTCCAGCTTTAGTTACTAGTTACTTTAGTTACTCCCCTACATTCATCTGTTCCAGCTTTAGTTACTAGTTACTTTAGTTACTCCGCTATATTCATCTGTTACAGCTTTAGTTACTAGTTACTTTAGTTACTCCCCTACATTCATCTGTTACAGCTTTAGTTACTAGTTACTTTAGTTACTCCGCTACATTCATCTGTTCCAGCTTTAGTTACTAGTTACTTTAGTTACTCCGCTACATTCATCTGTTCCAGCTTTAGTTACTAGTTACTTTAGTTACTCCGCTACATTCATCTGTTACAGCTTTAGTTACTAGTTACTTTAGTTACTCCGCTACATTCATCTGTTACAGCTTTAGTTACTAGTTACTTTAGTTACTCCGCTACATTCATCTGTTACAGCTTTAGTTACTAGTTACAGATTCCTGCACACACAACACACACACACACACACACACAGACACACACACAGACACACACACAAACGCACACAAACGCATGCACACACACTCTACACATACACACACACACACACACATGCACACACACACAGACACACGCACACAGACACACACACACACACACACACACACACACACACACACACACATTCTGACAGCTTTAGTTACTAGTTACTTTAGTTACTAGTTACTTTACACATTAAGATTCCTGCAAACTAAACACATGTAGTTTTTAAAATCTGATTTTTGATTCTAAAGTAAACTAGTCAACAATATAACGGCTACAAGTCCAGCTGAGATGATCAGACCATTAAACACACAACTGGTCGGATCCTTTACACTTTCTACAATGGGAGTACTGTTCTTTACTTTTAATACTTTAACTACATTTTCCTGATGATACTTACAGACTTTTACTGAAATAACATTTTCAATGCAGGACCTTTACTTGTAACAGAGTATTTTATAGTGTGGTGTTAGTACTTTTACTGAAGTTAAGGATGTGAATACTTCTTCCACCGCTGAGATTTTCTGGGCTGGGAGATGAGACAGAGTGGACTGGAGGTCAAACACCAGTTTGCAGGTTAGTGCGAGAGGAGGGCGGCGCGGCGAGCAGCGCTGTAAATTGTCTTAATGTGGACATGTCTGTGTTTTCGGGAGTCCATGAGGTAAGAGAGTCAGCGCATCTGGAGGGGAGTCAGGAAGGTCAGCCGCTCGTATACACACACACACACACACGTTCACAGGGGATGATGGGAAACAAGATGACTCTGTTACTCATAACTGTGCTGGATCTGACTTCAAAGCTGCAGGAAGCTGTTGCGAGCCGAGCTGAGCCGAGCGGAGGGAGCTATCACACATCTAAATGTCACTCTAGTATGTGAGAAGATTGATACCAAATCTGTACGCTAAGTAGAGACTTTCCTCCCCCCGAAAAAAAAAACGCCCGGTGCGGCTAAAAATTAGCTTTGGTGGGTAACATTCAGTGTGTTTAAATGCAGTTTAAAAAACTAACTTACTAAAAAATTTTATTCGAGGTAAGGCAATACCCTGATTTCTCAAATGCCATGTAAACACCTTACCCCGCTTCGAGTGTAACTCTCATCAAAATGCAACCTAGAGCCTTTTGTGAATGTACCTGAGTCAAACTTTCGTTTAAAAGCATAATTAGGACGGAAATGCCACTTTTAAGCTTTACCGAATGTGAATGAATGGACTCCATAGGTCCAACTACAGCTCCAACGTTTTCACTAACGACAAAACAACAAATTATCCGTACACGTATATGGAACTAAGCTTTAGGAGCTTTCCATCTTTACTCTCCTCCCTGTTATGTTGCATTTGCTAACGTAAGTTGTTCCAAACCTTTCTTTTTAGTAAACTCTGTGAACACAACCAATGTTCTCAATGCTGAGTTCATGTGTCTAGCCCCTGGTGATACTTGGAGCAAAGTCTCATGTTGTGTCGAGCCTTCTTAGTGTTTTAAAAATAGTGATTTTGATGCGACCATAGTAGTGCCCCTAGCACTCCCATTCTAAAGGCCATTTGACCAAAAACTAAAGTACGGTAAATCTTCAAAGTGGCGTTTCCGTCCTAATTATCCTTTTAAACGAAAGTTTGACTTGGGTACATTCACAAAAAGACCCTAGGTGGCATTTTGGTGAGAGTTACGCTTTAAAGGTCCCATGACATGGTGCTTTTATATAGACCTTAGTGCTCCCCTAATACTGTATCTGAAGTCTCTTTTATATAGACCTTAGTGGTCCCCTAATACTGTATCTGAAGTCTCTTTTATATAGACCTTAGTGGTCCCCTAATACTGTATCTGAAGTCTCTTTTATATAGACCTTAGTGGTCCCCTAATACTGTATCTGAAGTCTCCTTCCCGAAATTCCATGGGCAGGCTGGGGGAACGCATATTAATGTCAAAAAAACCTCATAAAGTGAAATTTTCATATCTCATATCCCGGTTAATAGACCCTAGAGAACACCTTCAGTAACCGGAGGATTCCTCCATGTATACACCTTATACGGTTTAAGCGTCTGCACATGCTCCAACTGCCCCTCCTTACTCCCCTGCAGTGATTTTTGAACTGGACATAATCCGTCAGCGCTGTGAGTCGTAGTCGTTGCTATGATAGCATACAACAAAACAGCAACGCCCGAATGAGCGGGCCATCGGCATCAAAGAGCCTGCGATCCGTCTGTTTTACTCCCCGCCGAGGCAGCAGCCGACACCGGGAGATGGCTAGACAGGCTGTCAACGCCGCGTCTAGTTAGTTAGCTAAACGCTAACGAAGGAAGTTTGCTAATTCCACCCAACACTGGTTACAGATAACTAGGGTTGGGTACTGTTTGGATTTTTACGATTCCGATGCCGAACCGGTACTTTTAAAACGATTACGATTCCTAAACCGATTCTTGAAAAACTGAAAAATGACATCAAAGAAAGGCTCTTTTATAGATGTGGTAGCTGTAATATGCTTTTATGTCCGTTTTGGTGAGCCCACAGGAAAATATGGCATTTTAAAAAATAGCCTACATTTACGATAGCTAGGTAACGGTAGACTACAGAGAAAGTCTGATATTTTTACATCCGTTTCCGAGCAACAGAGGGAAAATATTTCAGTCGACACATTAAGTGGAACTGAAATTTACGATCTAATCCGGTCCGATTCCTACCGGTTCCATAGTGGAATCGGGTTTTGGTACCCAACCCTACAACTAACGTTATAATGAGCCGAACAAGTTGTCAGTTGTCTCTCCTACACTGTGACAAGAGTGCGTTAATAAAACAGTAAGTTCTTACATTTTACTAATTTAGTGGCTGGTCGGTGTCATTTTGACATAGGTCAACCGGAACAAAAAGTGCTGTGCGTTGGCAGAGCGCCACCTACTGTATCGGAGGTAGAGTTACTCCCGTTATTCTTCCTATTCTTGTATACGGGTAGAACTGCCATAACCCGGTTAGGAGCGCTAATTTATGAAACGCTCCTGTGAGTCATATTAGAGGTGAGGAACAAACGACCAAATCGTTGTATGGTTTGGAAACATGCATATGTTCAAAACAGCGAACGTTTCACAATATGCGCCGTTCGCTGGGAAAAAAAACCCCTCAAAGCGTAATTGAGAGTGCAGTTTCATTATGGGAACTAATGTTTAGGATACAGGATTGTTGTGACTTTTGGGCAACTCAGGCTAGCTGTTTCAGTTTGTTGAGACTTCAGACGGAATCAATGATCTCACGTAGTTTTTGACTGTGGTTTGGTTTAGTCTTCAATATTTAATGTTTGAGAGAAATATGCTCCCGTGCACATGCATGGAGCTGTGTATTTTTATGCATTTACATGTGTGGCCTGTTGTGTTTTGGTTTCTGAGTGTTTATTGCCATCTGATCTCCCTCTGTTTTCAGTCTTGATGCTAAGCTAAGCTAAGCGCGTGCTGGCGACAGCGTCACACTGTGCAGACTTGAGACGTGTGTAAATGCTCTCAGGTAACTGTCGGTGTTTCCCCAATACGTTGAAAAGAAGCTCTATTATTTCCCATGAATTTTGGTTTAAAAATATGCTCCCATGCACATGCATGTAGATGTGTATATTTATGCATTTACATGTGTGTGTGTGTGTGTGTGTGTACTGGTGCGTTTTGGTTTCTGTGTGTTTCTAGCCATTTGGTCTCCCTCTGGTGTTATTATGGAACCCACGTAACTTCTTGGCAAGTCCCGCCCTACGAAGCAGCTCGATTGGTTGGGGTTAGGCATTGACCTTGAGTGGTTACGGTTTGGGATTGCCGTTTGGTCAGGGGATAGGACCTGAACAAATCGGGTAACGTTACCTTGCGTAAGCATGGACACCTGGCCAACAGTGTTGGGCAAGTTACTTCCAAAATGTAATACATTATAGATTACTAGTTACTGTCATTTGAGAGTAATTAGTTATATTACAATATTACTGTCTCTGAATTGTAATGCTTTACAGTACTTTTGCATTACTTTTGAGTTACTTTCACCAAAATAAAAGCGGAAGTTTGACTTAGTTAACTAAAGCTATACAAATAGAGAAGTAAAACGTACAATAGGCAAGTAGGAGATAGTGAAAATAGTAAATTAAAAGTACCTTACAGTTGTATTGAAGTACAGTATAGTTACTTTCCACCACTGATAAAATGCAATGATATTTTCATGTAGCAAGCCTAAACATTAATTCCCAACATGCTTTTATTTATAAAATGCGTTGTAACTCGCGTTACTGAGATTGTGACGTGTATAATATCACCGACATTTAATTTGTAATGCATTATATTACTGTGTTACAGCAAAAAGGAATACATTACTGTAATTGCGTTCCTTTTGTAACGCGTTACTCCCAACACTGCTGGCCAATAGTAGTGTGTGAATGCTATTGAAGGGGTAGAATTTGAGTGGGTTCCATAACAACGCCTCCCTCTGTTTCCAGTCGTGATGCTAAGCTAAGCGTGTGCTGGCGACAGCCTCATACTGCGCAGACTTGAGACTCCATCAGTGTTCTCACGTAACTTTCGGCATCCGTCAGCGTGTTTTCCCAAACTGATGATGGAAGATTTGCTTAAAGTCTTTGACACGAGATGTTGACATTGTTTAATGTTGTTATATTTTCAGATTTGGGACGTTTCCAGGGGCCCGTGCACGTGCATGTACATGCGTATGTTTATGCATTTGCGTGGGTGTGCTGTTGTATTCTGGTTTCTGTGCGTTTCCAGCCATCTGGTCAGTCCCTTTCAGTGATGTACGGCCTCAGGAGGGTAAATAAACACTCCTCGCAGCCACAAGGAGGGCGGCCCCCCTGTGTAATGTTATCTTTACGGTGTAAAACTGTTTAAAACAATGTTTGAAGGACCAGAGTTTAATATTTCTAGCCCAGCTAAAGGTTTACATTTCAAGCGCTTAATGTACTTTTAATTTGGATCTTTATTTGCTCAGCGTGTCCTCAGCGAATGGCCGCTGACCTCCTCCGCCTGCTGGGAGGCTGAGCCGGCAGGTAGCTGATGAACAGCTCTCTCACATCAGCTCACTGCCCCTGGAACTTTCTTTCTTTCTTTCTTTCTTTCCTAACTGTCTTTCTCTCTTCTTTTCAGCTCTCCCCCCGCGCTCCCTCACATCATCTCACTTCCCCTGGAACTTTCATTCTTTCTTTCTTAACTTTCTTTCTTTCCTAACTTCCTTTCTTTCCTAACGTTCTTTCTTTTTTCCTTTATAACTTACTTTCTTTCTCTTTTTATCACTTTCTTTCTTTCTTTCCTAATGTTCTTTCTTTCCTTTCTTTTTTCCTTTCTAACTTTCTTTCTTCATAACTTTCTTTCTTCTTTTATAACTTACTTTCTTTCTCTCTTTATCACTTTCTTTCTTTCCTAACGTTCTTTCTTTCCTAACTTTCTTTCTTTTTTCCTTTATAACTTACTTTCTTTCTCTCTTTATCACTTTCTTTCTTTCCTAACGTTCTTTCTTTCCTTTCTTTCTTCCTTTATAACTTTCTTTCTCTCTTTATCACTTTCTTTCTTTCTTTCTTTCTTTATTTCCTAACTTTCTTTTTTTCCTAACGTTCTTTCTTTCTTTCTTTCTTTCTTTCTTAACGTTCTTTCTTTCTTCCTTTATAACTTTCTCTCTTTATCACTTTCTTTCTTTCTTTCTTTCTTTCCTAACTTTCTTTCTTTCCTAACGTTCTTTCTTTCTTAACTTTCTTTCTTTCTTTGTAACTTTCTTTTTTATTTTTATCTTTCTTTCTTTCTTAACTTTCTTTCTTTCTTTCTTTCTTTCTTTCTTTCTTTCCTAACATTCTTTCTTTCTTAACTTTCTTTGTTTCTTCCTTTATAACTTACTTTCTTTTTCTCTTTATCACTTTCTTTCTTTCTTTCTTTTCTAATATTCTTTTTTTCCTTTCTTTCTATCTTTCTCACTTTCTTCATAACTTTCTTTCTTCCTTTATAACTTTATTTCTTTCCTAACGTTCTTTCTGTCCTAACTTGCTTTCTTTCCTAATGTTCTTTCTTTCCTAACATTCTTTCTTTCCTAACTTTCTTTCTTTCCTTTCTTTCTGTCTTCCTTTATAACTTTCTTTCTTTCTTCCTTCATAACTTTCTTTCTTTCTTCCAACTTTCTTTTTCTCTTTATCCTTTTCTTTTTTCTTTCTTTCTCTCTCCTGCTGTTTCTTGGATGAGTTTTACTCATTTGAACCCAAACCATGATGTTTTTCTAAACCTGACCAAGTATTTTAGCTTTAATTCACAGCTTTAATCATGTGTTTAAAACCATAAATGTTGTGCAGTTTGTATAGTAATATAGTATAGTAATAGCCCACATTCGTGGATCTGGGTACATTTTAGAAACCAAAAAGTCTGCAGCTGCACGACACGTCACCCACACGTCACCCACACGTCACCCACATGTCACCCACATGTCACCCACACGTCACAGACAGTATGATATAACATCCGGTACACAAGATCAACACATTCTCACTCCTAACTCGTAATATACGGACGCCAGGTCAGGCGTCTTTGGCGTTGTTATTGGCGCCAGACGTCTCCTTTAGCGTCACATCTAAACGCGCTTTATCTAAACGCGCTTTATCTAAACGCGCTTTATCTAAACGCGCTTTATCTAAACGCGCTTTATCTAAACGCACTTTATCTAAACGCACTTTATCTAAACGCGCTGGGTTGGGACTTTTGACGCAGTAAGGTTTAGGAAAAGATGGTGGGTGGGCTTATAAAAGGTACGTTTACGTGACACGTGGGACAAGAACGGGACAGTTGGGAACCACGATCTACTGGGTGAAAGTCCCCGGTTGTTTGACCCAAAGTGAACTCCGCTCTCCGGCTTGAAAGCACTTTGTTTTATGTTGACACCATGTTGTGTTATTTCATTCTGAAATTATTTTTTTCAAGTTCATAAATAAGTGTTATGGCATGGCTGGTCTATATCCTCTGCGTTCCACTTCCAGATTGCTCCGGTGCGGCAGGGAATTCCGCCGGATGCATGTATTTTCCGTTACCGCCCATGACGCTTCTGATTGGTATAAAGAAATGCCATTAAACCAGAGCACATTTTCCCTCTCATCCCCGAATGCTATGTGGAGTAGCCAGACCCTCCTTGAGAACGCTTTGGAGGAGGGTCTGGCAAAGCGAGACCATGGCATGACTGGCCGAGTGGCTCTATATCCATGGTGGTATTGGAAGAAGGATTTAATTCCTTGTGGTGCGGACTCCGTTATCCACTGGAGTTAGAACGATTTTTAAAACTATATATGCATGGTTATCGTTGTTGGTGTGGACGGCCCTTTAGTCGAGGACAGCCTTAGACATGGACCGTTATAATTCACGTGTATGACTTCCAAATGTAGATGGTCTGGATTTGGCCAGCAGAATCTCTTTCTGTCTTCAGAAATCTCTCCAACTCTAAATCTAAGACCTCTTCCGAGAGTACTTACTCACCCGATACACTCTCTCCCTCTCTCTCTTGATCCTTCTCGAGCTTTTTCTAAAAACAAATCATTTTTATGTTCCTTCGTGCACCTGCAGCCTCGTGTCTCTCGTGTCAAGTGGAACATGAACTGAGTGCTGAGGCATTTCAATCTTAAAAGCTTCTCGATCTACTGTGGTTTGGATTAAACCGCCACTTTGGACAAAAAGCATCTTCCAAATGAATTAATGTTAGTGTTTTTATTTTTTTTATTTTACCTTTATTTTAACAGCAATATTTCCATTAAGATTCAGCCTCTCTTTTAGGGAGTCCAGGCCAAGACATAAGTATATAAAGCTGTGTGTGTTTGTGTGTGTGTTTGTGTGTGTATCTGTGTGTGTATCTGTGTGTGCATGTGTATGTATCTGTGTGTGTGTGTGTGTGTGGATATATATCTGTGTGTGTGTGTGTATCTGTGTGTGTGTGTATCTGTTTGTGCGTGTGTATATATCTGTGTGTGTGTGTGTGCGTGCACGCGCATGTGTTTGTGTGTGTGTGTGTTACTCTTTGTGTGCGTGTTCCTGTGTGCGTGCATGCGTGTGTGTGTGTGAGTGTGTGTGTATATATATCTGTGTGTGTGTGTGTGTATGTTTGTGTGTGTGTGTGTGTGCGTGCGCATGTGTTTGTGTGTGTGTGTGTTTGTTACTCTGTGTGTGCGTGTTCGTGTGTGCGTGTGTGTCCGTTGTCTTTCAAATATTTCCAGAACCAAAAAATTATTTCTTATCACGATGATACGATTTATTGCAAGACTGTTGAATTAGATAATGAACTAGTAGTAACTCAGTGCACATTGCCTACTGCGCACTCATTAATTACAGGTTGATTTTAAAACGTAGCCTGAGGTGATAACGACCACACCTGAGACTTCATCTAAACTTACATCTTTCAAACACTCCTCATCCCTTCTGTTTAAAAAGTATGTGACAGTTTGTAGAATCCAATTCGTCTCAGTTTGAGCTTTAATCAGATCTTCCACAGAGAAGTGCCAGGATGTGTGTGTGTGTGTGTGTGTTTGTGTGTTTGTTTCCTCTGCAGCAGATGCTGGGTAACTGTCTATCGGCAGTTAAATAGCTGCAGGTCCATAATAACAGGCCTGTTTACAGTCCGATGTGGTCTCTCAGTCTGGTTCTAATGTACTTTTCAATGCTCAAGTCCTGGATAGGAAGGAGGCAGAATGACGTGAGAAGTGTGTGTGTGTGTGTGTGTGTGTGTGTGTGTGTGTGTGTGTGTGTGTGTGTGTGTGTGTGCGTGTGTGTGTGTGTGTGTGGATTTTATTGCTGGATCCCATTTAGATGGAGAAATTTACCGGTTTCCCTCACTGACAACAAAAGAAAACAGTACAACAGTCAGTTACTTCCTCCTGATGTTTCTGTTTGCATTTAACGCTGGGTTTAAATAATCGATTCTCCAATTAAAATTAGTTTGAAGTGATCTGATATCGATTGATAAAATCCCGAAATCGATCTTCTAATATCTGCCTTTTCTTGCAAAACAAAGGAACAAATCCCGCACTCTGCTCTTGCTTTAGCATCACTGTTTATTTACCAAAAAAACGAACGATTTGGTCACTCCGGACTTTCATCAAGAGTATCTCAAACGAGAAACACAACCAGGCCAAATACATTTTGCCCCTCCCATTCTGTGTCCCCCAGGGGTGGAACAATAAACACATGTGTCACTTGTGCAGCATTTGACACTCAAACAGGCAATCAGCATCCCAATCTAATTGCAGTACTACATACACCACTTCATATCCATATCAGGAATATACTGTAACTCATAAAATGTTTTAACTTGTTGCCACTTAAGCTCTCTAACTATTTAACTATATACAGCAGGGATCTCCAACCTTTCTTCATCTAAGAGCTACTTTAAAATAACAAAAGTGGCCTTGAGCTACTTGCATCACATCACTTACATTTATTTACATAACACACTTAAGCTGAATGAAGCTACTGTTAGCTGAAATTGCAATACCCAAAGCTTATGAAAACTCTTAACTTCACATCAAGGTTCATGACTATTTAACACTTCTTTTAGCCCACATAGTTATAGCTACATCACTGAACATTTTCCCATCAGGGTCCAAGTAAAAATGACCACTTTACACGTCTATGGCCCACAAAGTTAGCTACCTCACTTTTAATATGCAAAATAAAATATAAATATAAAAATTAATTTTGTGTCTTAGTTTGTAAACCTATTGGCGAATTACTGGAAACCTGCTCGCGAGCTACCAGTAGCTCACGAGCTACTTGTTGGAGACCCCTGATATACAGTATACTAATATATTTCTGTCTTTGTGTCTCTGTCATCCCTCACAGATGAACGTGGGACCCAGCTGAGACGGCAGAGGTATCACTTCAACGTCAGCTCTCTGGAACGAGACGGGCTCCTGGGGGCCGAGCTGCGCATCCTGAGGAAGCGCCCATCTGACCTCCGCAGGATCTCAATGGGGGGATCCACAGCCGCTGACGGAGCGGGTGGAGGAATAATGTCATCCCCGTCCCTGAAGCTGTACACCTGTGCGTCGGGTAAACAACCGGCTGTTCTGCTCCAGACGAAGACCATGGAGGATGTGCTCGGCGGAGGCGGTTTCGGCAACAAATGGGAAGTGTTTGACATCTGGAAAGTCTTCAAGGGCTTTAAAACCCAGCAGAACCAGCACTCCCAGCAGCTGTGCTTTGAACTGGAGGCCTTGGAGCACAGGGGCGGTCGCCCCATGGACCTGCGCACTCTGGGGTTTGCCCGGCCTGGCAGGACCAACAAGGAAAAGGCCTTCTTCCTTGCGTTTGGCAAAAGCAAGAAGCGCGACCTTTTCTACAACGAGATCAAAGCGCGGTCAGGCCATGACAACAAAACCGTCTACGAATACCTGTTCACCCAGCGGCGAATGCGCCGAGCTCCGCCTGCAAGGGGGGCTAAAAAACTGCAGCCGCCGCAGCAGCCGCCGCCGCCGCCGCACACCCTGCCCCAAAATCAGGCGGGGAAGACGCTGACGAGGCCACGGTGCCACCGCAGACGACTCCACGTGAACTTCAAGGAGATGGGCTGGGACGACTGGATCATCGCGCCACTGGAGTACGAAGCGTTTCACTGCGACGGCGTCTGCGACTTCCCCATCCGCTCGCACCTGGAGCCGACCAACCACGCCATCATACAGACCCTGATGAACTCCATGGACCCGGAGTCGACGCCGCCAACCTGCTGCGTCCCGACGCGACTCAGCCCAATCAGCATCCTCTACATCGACTCGGCCAACAACGTCGTCTACAAGCAGTACGAGGACATGGTGGTGGAGTCGTGCGGTTGCAGGTAGCCATAGATATAAATACGTAGATACCGCCTTCGCTTGTGTGAGATGCGTCTGTGCCGCCGCCGCCATTTCGGGACGGATGTCTGACCCACTTGACCATAAAGACTCATAGAAAATAAAAGACTTTTGTGCTGCTTTTGGATGCTCATACAAAAGAAACGCCAAACTAAAGTAACATGGAAAAATATTTCACAAAAGGTGTTTTACAATATTTAACAGTTACGAACATGTGAATTTGGGTAGTATCCTATATAAACTTAAATGACTGTCCTTATTATCATGGCTTAAAGCTGCATACTGTTATTATCTACACAAGATAAGGTATTTTGGTATGAAAACCCGCATTTTTAATTTAACAAAGTATGTTCTATCAAAGATACATATCTGGTTGGAAATTCAGTGAGAAATTATGATTTTAACAGTGCATAGACCTTCTGCCTTGATAGACATACTGTATATGCATTACGAGGCGCAGCATGTCTGTCCCAACATGGCGGCCAATGTGGTATCTACGTATATATATATATATATATATATATATATATATATATATATATATATATATATATATATATATATATATATATATATATATTTGGCAGGTAGCAAAAAATGTGGGACAAAGAGCGAGAGACGGAGAAAGAAAGACAGTTTCTTCAGTATTGAGGGAAGATAGTTGATCAAACCTAAAATGGGAAGATCAACACTGAGCAAAGCGTTCTTTTTTCAGCCGACTGAGACCGAACTCCCTGCTTTGCAACAGACATTACTCTTCACGCTCAAGTGGACTATCAGACTGCATACCAAAGGCTGTTACACACTGTTAAAGACTAAACAGACAAAGATGAACTCACGGAGGTGATGCTCTTTAACGCCCACTCACAAAAACTTGTTAGTAATGTTGATGTTGGTTGCGATGAGCGAAGATTAATCTGAGAGAAGCCAAAAACAACCAAAGACACTTTTGGAATAAAGGGTAACTTCATTTTTCTTTCAACCTGGACCCTAATTTCCTATGATTTTGTGTGTAAGTGACTGATGAGAACCAAACTCTTTGAAATTGGTCCAGTATTGAGCGAGAACACTGTAACCGGCAGCTGTGGACCAGACTGAAATGTAACCCTATAGGATAAATGTTCAGCGTCGGTTAGCGTCCACTAAAAGTTCTGTTGTTGCTGCTGACAGACTCAGATTATTATTCTAAGTGTCTGACAACATTATGGAAAGGATCCCTACAGAGATAGATCTTTTAGTTAAAGAGAAAGATCATTTTAGTTTAACATGAAACAGCCCCGAAATCACCATCACCAAACTCCACCAGACTCCATGTAAATAATCAGGATTTTTAGCGTGTATAGAGCCAGCATATTTCCACATGTAAATGGCTGAATTAAGAGTTTATTTCAACCAAACCAGAATGGTGATTGTTGGAACAGTGGAAAGACGAACCAAGACGGCTTTTGATAGTTTTATTTAGTTTCTGTCGACTTTGAATAAAGTGTGTTTTAGGATGATAAAATGATTGTTTATTTACATGGAGTCTGGTGGGTTTAGCGATCGCAATTTCGCAGTCAAGAAAAGAATCTTACTCTTTAACAAAAAGGTCTATCTCTGTCGGGATCCTTTCCATAATGTTGTCAGACATTTAGAATAATAATCTGAGCCTGTCAGCGGCAAAACAAGCACTTTTGTGGGTGTAAATTGAAGGTGCGCAATTGCCCATCAACGTTACGTTGTTGTCCTCATCACTCACCCAAAGGCAAAAACATGGGAAAACCAGGGTGAACAAAAGTAACCAAAGTTACCCTTTCAAGTTCTGATCTCATATTCGACTCAAACAGAAAGGATGTTCACTTTTCTTTCTTCACATTTGTATCTATGTTCTGATTTGGTGTACAAAGTTTGCGTGTAACAGAAACATTAATGAATTATACTCAAAAATGCCCTTTTTTCCAGCACTTATCTGCCATTGTGCCTTTTCCCTGTTCACGTGTACGATGAAGAGTAATTTGTGTGTCTTATCCAAGACTTTTTATGAAGCATGTAAAGAATTTCTTATGTATAAATACAGGCCAGTGATGGAGTGCTAATCTGACCTGCTCCAAATGTGGGAAAGTTGCATAAACTACTCTTCAATAAAAAAAAAATGTCTAATTGACTGAGCTCCAAA
Organism: Perca schrenkii; assembly: GCA_025617405.1. Lineage (NCBI taxonomy): Eukaryota > Metazoa > Chordata > Actinopteri > Perciformes > Percidae > Perca > Perca schrenkii. The sequence goes on along the minus strand of CM046790.1, from coordinate 40,064,136 downwards.
CTCCTATCTGTCCGAACCTCTGCCCCCCCACAGACTCTGTAGACTAAACTATCAAAGGAATTCATAAGATTTTCAGATGCCAAATCACAATTTAACTCGAGAATAACCGTTGGGTTTTAAAGTGTTGATGTGGTCCACTGCAACAACTTCTGCAAGTTTGGTTGAAAGTTAGTATGAGTATTACTGTGTTAATTAATGCACACAGGCAGGCACACACACACACACACACACACACACACACACACACACACACACACAGACACACAGACAAACAAAGACACACACACACACACACACACAGAGACACACAGACAAACAGAGACACACATACACACACAGACACACACAGACAGAGACACAAACACACACACACACACAGACACAGACAAACAGAGACACACACACACACACACACACACACACACACAGAGAGACACAGACAAACAGAGACACACACACACACACACACACACAGAGAGACACACAGACAAACAGAAACACACATACACACACACACAGACACACACAGACAGAGACACACACACACAGACACAGACAGACAGAGACACACACACACACACAGACACAGATAGACACAGACAGAGATACACACACACACACACACACACACACACACACAAGTTAAACTGGGAAGAACGCAACATGCGTCATTCCCTCAAAAACAACACGTTTACTTCTTTTAAAGGGGCAGCACTCTAATCCAAAGTACACAAATATACACTTCTAGCAAATGGAGATGAGAGAGATGAGAGGATATTCAGTAATTTGTTCCGAATTTATCATGTGCCAAGTTTTGGTTTCCATAGCGGCAGCCGTACTTCCAGGCTCAGCCCCGGAGTACAGTAAGCGGCGCTCTAAAGTGTGGCTTTATTTTACGTTGGAAAAGCCCGTTGAGACTGTAAACCACCATTGAATCCAAATATAATTGAACTCTTATCTGTGAAATAAGCATGTGGCCCATTTCAACTCCACACCTCAAAGAACCGAACTCGAGAATCGATAAGAAGAATCTGAATTGTTAAAATCTAAATGATACTTTGGCTGTGATGAGGAGCCGCACCTCTAAATCTGAGGCCATGGTTCTTAGCAGGAAACCGATGGAGTGCCTGTGAAGGAGTTCAAGTACCTCTGGGTCTTGTTCTCGAGTGAGCTTTATTACACCTATGGTCATGAAGGCTGGGTCATGATCGAGAGAACGAAATCCAGGGTACAAGAGTCCGAAATGGGTTTCCTCAGGAGGGTGGCTGACGTCTCCCTTAGAGATAGGGTGAGAAGCTCAGTCATCCGTGAGGGAATCAGAGTAGAGCCGCTGCTCCTTTGCGTCAAAAGGAGCCAGTTGAGGTGGTTTGGGCATCTGGTAAGGATGTCCCCTGGGCGCCTCCCTAGGGAGGTGTTCCAGGCACGTCCGGCTTGGAGGAGGCCTCGGGGAAGACCCAGGACAAGGTGGAGGCACGTCCAGCTGGTGTAGTCTACGTGATACGCAGGTGTACGGAGTGGAGGGATTATATCTCCACCCTGGCCTGGGAATGCCTCAGGATCCCCCAGTCAGAGCTGGTTAATGTGGCTCGGGAAAGGGAAGTTTGGGGTCCTCTGCTGGAGCTGCTGCCTCGGGTAAGCAGACTACGATGGGTGGATGGAAAATGATACTCAACCCTAATGGTCAGTCTACCTTGGATGTTTTAGACATTATGGATAATATTCAAAATCCTTACAATACAACCTGATAATCTGTAAATCTCTATAGAAAACTACAGCGTCATTGTTGCTATGTAACACACAAGAGAAGCAGCAACACTTCTTTGTCTGTGTTTGATACAGTCAGCAGCAAGCGCACCTGTCCGCCTGCCCCTCGCAAAACTCCTCAACCGTTGGACGGAGCCATCTGCGCCGAGCCAATGGCTTGTTTCTCTTGGAGACGGAGTGATGCAAGCATTTCCTTTAATCAAAGCTGAGGCATGCCAGTGGTATCACCCCCCTTCTCTCTCAAAACCTGAACTGACAAGGCGAAGGAGAAGAGAGGCTGAGCAGGACTGGAACTCAAACAACGTTACAGAATTCAGCTGCTATAGCTCCAAAACCAGGAATCTTAGATTAAACATTACAAACTGCAGACCCTTTGAGGAAATAGTTAGTTAGTTAACCGTCTGGATAGATGTATTAAGACAGACTTTAATGACAGGAGTTTGGGAATATCTGCACTGTTCAGTCTGCGTTTGAATCCCAGAGAAGCTCATTCGTCATCAGGAAAACAAGTTGAATTTGGAAAATTATTTTTGCAAATGTCCAGGAGGAAACGTGTCCGGCAGCAGCTGCCGAGCCCCCCCCTTTTTTTCTCTCATTAACACAAAATAAATCAGTGGTGGAACGGTAATTAAGTACATTTAGTACTGTACTTGAGTACAAATGTCTTTTCTTTTCATGCCACTTTCTTCTTCTACTCCGCTATGTTTCAGAGAGAAATATTGTACTTTTTACTCCACTACATTCACCTGTTACAGCTTTAGTTACTAGTTACTTTAGTTACTCCACTACATTCACCTGTTACAGCTTTAGTTACTAGTTACTTTAGTTACTCCACTACATTCATCTGACAGCTTTAGTTACTTTAGTTACTCCACTACATTCATCTGACCGCTTTAGTTACTAGTTACTTTACACATTAAGATTCCTGCACACAAAACACATGTAGTTTATAAAATCTGATGTTTTATTATGAATGAAACTAGCCGACAATATAACGGCTACAAGTCCATCTGAAATGATGAGACCATTAAACACACTGGTTTGATCCTTTACTCTTTCTTTCTATCTGAATACTGCTTCCACCGCTGCACTACAAACTCCATATTATAAGTCAAACTGTACTGCTGCAACAGTTTTTATTATCACTTCTAAAGATGAAACATAAACTTATAAACTAACTTATTTTTTGTGTATCGTTGCTTTGAATCAAATGAAAAGTACGTGTGTTGAAAGGTGGTGATTTGTGTGTTGGTTAACAATCAGCTCATTCTTTTCTTCAGATGCGGGAAGGAACCCGTTCACTCAGACATGACAGACTTAAATTTAGCTGGGTACAACAAATGTCGGTTCCAGATAAGAAGTATTCACAGTGTTATTCTTTTCTCAGCCTGAGACCCGCTTAAAAAATCCAAGGCCGAACCCTGGGATGAATGTCCATGTCAACATATTGCTCCTTTAAAAAGATAACTTTATTTAGAAACATACACTGTATACCTTGGATGTAAATTTACAGCCAAAATCTCACAGTATTACTTACTGTTTTAATGTTTTACTGTAGATTATGAGAGGCCATTTGGGACATTATTCACAATTACCTCACACACATACAAGTGAAATGCTCTCACACACTCTACAGAAATGCTTTCATACTGTTGAAAATTATACTCTCACATACTATACTAAAACCTCACACACACACACACACACACACACACTACTGAAACACTCTCATAAACCCTGTTACAGTATATCTAACATTAGCTTTCTAACAGCTAACAAGTCCTCTCTGGTAGACAAGGGTGCTAAATGCTTTTATTTTAATCGAAAAAAGTAAATATTAATAAATACACAATTTTACAGTCTGAATTGGCAAACTCACTAGTTTGTGAGGATTTTTGAGTCTCAAAGTCGGCAAATCTGCCAAATTCAGCTTTGAGTGTCACATCATTTCAAGTTGAAAATCAGTTTCCTGTGTTTTTGGTTTGGTGCACAACTAGGCGGGCCAACATGACACGTGGTTTAGAGATTGAACGTGCCCATGGAGAGATTCAGAACACAATGTGCTGTGAAATTTGCATTTTAACCCATCCTAAGTAATTAATGCTACGTTTACACATGGCTATTTCAACCTCTCTGTTTTCAAAAATAACATCGTGCACAGCTGTCAGTTTTCAGAAAAGTGTTCGTTTACATGTACCCGTGTATATATGCCGTCATTTCAGTCAAGAGCATGCCAAACCTGTAGGTGGCAGTATAACGAGAAGCTCAAGCCCACGTTAGCCAAGCAGAATCCCCAAAATAGCAACAACAGCAACTAATCACTTCCTCTCTCTTCTCTTCCTCACTTCCTCGGCTGCCTAAATCTCCGTTTGTCTCAGTTTACATGCAAACAAAGTTTTCCAAAATCTCCACTCTGGCCGGAGTTTTTAGAAATAATCGTTTTCAGAAATAATCGTTTTCAGAGGCAAATTCTCCGTTTGAGTAGTGTCTCCGTTTTTCAAAATAACCATGCACGTGTAAACGGGGTATAAGAGCAGTGGGCAGTCTTACTGTAGTCTGACGTCCAGAAACCAAAACCAGTTGTTATGCCAGTACCTGAGGGTAATAGCAGGAGTCACCTAGCATGCATGTCTTTATGGTGGAAACATGCAAGCTCCACACATGCCGCCCAGACCAGGAATCAAATTCGGCAGCGCCTACTGGCTGTGAGACAACAGTGCCAAAACACAAACAGAAAACAATAGTGGTTTGCTCAAGCATGAATTGAGCAAACTTCCACGAAAGGAGGCAGGTTGCTTGAATTTTCCAAGTAAGGGTTAAGAGAAAAGGATAAAAAAACACATTTTCATAACAGGACTTTCACCCAGGAGGCCCGGGGTTTGAGTTGCATTTAAACTAAAAGTTACAGCGAGCTATTTTTTAACTTAACCAACAAATGAGCGTCATGTGCGTAACCTTCAGGAAGTTAGATAATGTCAGATTTTAACCAAACCACAATTTGTTTCTAAACGTAACCAAGTAGTTTTTGTGTCCATGCCTTACCAAACTGCGACAGTTTCACAACGTTAACATGTTTAAAACTGTGACCATTACATTTTATGTATGAGGACGTGTTGATCTCTTGCTACTGGTTGGGGTGCTTATTTAGGAAACGCTAGTCTTGCTTTGCCAGACCTTCCTCCACAGCGCTGCAGAGGAGGGTCTAACTAGTCAACACAGCATTCTGGCATGGGAAAAAAACGTGCTCTGGTTTATTGGCATTTCTTTAAACCAATCAAAATTGTCTTGGGCGGTCGGAGCCTAATTTTGGAAAAATATCTTAGAAATGTGGGAACTGTGGGGACAAATTTTGAAATTCTTTTTAGAAATGTGGGAATATAGGGCTGTGGGAACATAGGCACGCTCCCGGCATCACCATCTCCAGATCCATGCTTCTAGTGTGGGCTAAAAATGTAGTGCTGCCATGAGAGAAGCCCAATATATTTTGTTAAAAAAAAATACTCAACAACAGAAAGCTGGAAACACCCGCAAGATGAGCTGCAATCATGATTTTCATTTGTAAATACATTCTATAGTGTTTGGATTTAAAATAAAAGTAGAAAACCATCACAACAATCTATGTCACAATCCTTCAGAGAGCTTTCAAAGTTGAAAATACTGAAGTTGTAACAAATTGAAGGAGGTATTGAGTAGAGTTTTGTTAAATGGATATTGGGAAACAGTATTCCCCACAGAGAGAGAAAGAGAGAGAGAGAGAGAGAGAGAGAGAGAGAGAGAGAGAGAGAGAGAGAGCGCCTGGCTTTAATTATCACACATTTCCACACATTAGCCCATCTGAGATACAGACTCTGGATTATACAAACAGCTGATTTAAATCTCCACGTATGATTTATGGTGACTGATATTTCCTATGATTTATGACGGTGTAAAAGTGTGCTGGCTCGACAGGAAATGAAGCATAATTGGGAAATTGACTTCACGGTATGCTTTCTTGTACATTTTTTCCTCTTATCACGGAATGGGATTGTTTAAGGAGGAACACAAAGCCTTGAAAGCTCGGCTCTTGTTGGGTATAATATCACTACCGAGAGGAGAAACCCCCCCATCTTCAGTTTTACATAAAGTTCTTGAGTACATATGCATTCAGAAAAGCTTTTAAAGACAGTTCTTGTTTCCTAAATTAACAATATGCTCATTTGTTTTAGATATTATCTTTTATATCCTTCTAATAAAATGATGAACCGTAACCCTTGTGTTGTCCTCGGTTCAAATTTGACCCATTTTCAAAGTTTTTTACATGTGAAATATGGGTTTCTTTCAACCAAATGGCCCAAAAATAGCATGGATGGCCGTTGTATGGTTTGGAACCCTTACAACATTCTTTGCAGTTAAAACTAATGATTACTTCCATTGATTTTTGGGTGTTTAAAATGTTGAAATGGTTTCAAAACAGTATCCAGACTAAACTTTGACATATACCAGTCTGTGATCCGCTCAACATCCTCTGATCTTAACTATTAGTCATCATAATTCATAATGTATGCCTTTTTCAAACAAAAAAAATGAGGTATCATTTCATATAAATTAATTTTATTGACAATTAATTAAAAAAAAAGCGAGAAAAGCCTTGAAAAAAGCGCCAAAAAAAGTTCATTTACAATTTTGACCCGGAAGGACAACAAGTTCATGTCGACGGGAAGAGAACAGAAAACATTTTCTGTCACCATCTCTATCCAACAAGTCCTTCAAATTAAATAAAGAAATACTTTTCTCTTCCTTTTAAGCTTTTGTAGTTTAAGTCACGAACATAATTTGGTAGGGTTAGCGAAAGATAATGGTTTGGGTTGAAATATGTATGATAAGGGTCATTTATATAAATAAGCGCCCCCTAGTGGTGGTGGAAATAATTCCTCAAAAAAATATTGTTGGGCTTTTCCGCCTTTAATTTTGACAGGACAGCTAGGTGAGAAAGGGGAGAGAGAGGGGGGAAGACATGCAGGAAATCATCACAGGTTGGATTCAAACCCAGGACCTCTATATGTGCACCTGCTCTACCCACTGAGCCAACCCGGCCACTATACTTCCTCATATCTAAACCAGAGAACGTAATGGTCACGGTTTTAATAACGTCCTGTGGTGTAGTTGTGTGTGAAGGCTACGACTGTTTGTCCCAAAACAACAAAGCCGGACGTGATTGATAGATGGTTCATCCAATCACCTGCCAGGCACTTTTCCCAAACTGTTTCCGATGACCGTTTCTCGGATGCTTCTGTGTTAACAAACCATCTGGTGGTTCAGGTTAGTTAAGAACCAGAAAATTAAACAAGATAAATAACTTAAACGTCAGAAATCACAGCACCCGGTGGATCAACAGTTGAATCCGAAATGTTGAAAACAATAAAGTTGTACCTTGAAGACTGTAGCTATGTTTCCATCCACACATTTGTATCCAAATTAAGTGATATCGAATGAAAAATGCCTCATGGAAGCAGTAAAATTCAATAGAATTTCATGAATATCGACTCAAAGAAAATACGTTCGGTCTCATTGGATTTCCTCTTGATTATATGCGATAAACGCTGATGGAAACGTTATTTGCGGAATAAATTAATGAATTGCGATTAAGTTTTAGGTCATTTTATGGTTGCAACCCGCCACAAAACAAAGAAGAAGTTTGAGTTCATTTCCACCCATTATTTCCGCTCTGCACACATGACAGGTATCAACAAAGACAGATGGAAGTGGACGAACAAGGAGATAAAAGACTTTTTCAATTTAATTTATGAGCAAAATATAACGGCTATTTTAGATAGCAAAAATCTAAGAAATGTTATAATGTATCAGGAACTCGTGAAGGAAATGACCAACAAAGGTTAGGACAAGCCGTGGGACGTCCTGCGGAGTAAATGGAAGGGGCTTTAACAGCGATACACGGCTCCAAAAAGAGAGTTGTCTCTCAGCGGTGCCGGAGGGAAAATAAAAGGCAAGTTTCACCTTTTTGATGAGCTGGATCAGATCCTCGGCCAAAAGGCCCATCGGAGCTTCCTCGGCTTCTAATATTAACAACAACTACTTCTGTCTAGCAAAACTTTGTTCGCAAAAGTTTGCTTAATGTTGTGCGATTCAGTGCGAAAATGAATGGAAACACCTTAAAATGTCTCAAATCAATTCGATATACCAATTTAATCGCAAAACAGCATGTGACGTCATTATGCAACAAGTTTTTATTCGCTTTAAAGCTGTTGGATGGAAACACACTTTAACCAGCTTTATTCGCATGAGTTTTTTTACCGAACTTCAGATAATTCGATTGACAAGTGGATGGAAACTTAGCTAATGTTTGGATGATTGGTTTTAAAGGGCAATAAATAATCAACCTAAAGTACTTTTCTTCTCAAAAAGGACATTATGGGAACAGACCCTCCATATTATTCCATAATGCAGTTCTGTTGGCTCGGTGCCACGGCCGTCCCCGCCCGCCCTTTGGCCCGCAGCGCCCATAATCACATTATGTTGTAGTGAACTCTGCGGTTTGCCTTCTCAAGCCCAGAAATCTGTAGTAAAGCAGAAACATGGATTGTTTACTGGTTTCAGGTTTCCATGTCGCTGTTTGTGGCCGGGAGTTGTAGCAAAGTGTCAGGCCGAATCCGAGTGAACAGGATCAAGAACCTGGCTGAAGAGGGCTATTGTGTTTCACCGCTCGGATGTAATCAGAAACACATGCCCTCCATCTTCAACGCAGAACAGGCAGGCTTGTTTAACAGGGCTTAACTTCATTGAACACAACTTTAATGGTCGCCCCTATTACACGATTTAACAATGATGTTTCGGGAAGGCTTGCAAGATAAGGTGTGTGTGTGTGTGTGTGTGTGTGTGTGTGGGCCCCATGAAAGGACCATACACACCCGCAAGGCTTGTGTTCCCACTGAGAGCTGCAGACCTGAACAACCTTGTCCACACACACGCACACGCACACGCACACGCACACAAACACACACACACACACACGGTGTTTGTGTGTGTGTGTGTGTGTGTCTGTGTAGATGTGTGTGTGTTTGTGTGTGTGTGTGTGTGTGTGTTCTTGTTTAACTATATTTGTGGGGTCCAAAAACCAGGAGTCCAGTATACTTGTGGGGTCCCGACAGCTTTGTGGGGCCAAAATGCTGGACCCCCCCCCAAGGTTAAAGGACTGTTTGAGGGTTAAGACTTGGTTTTAGGATTAGGGATAGAATTAGGTTATGGTTAGGGTGAGGGTAAGGGTTAAGGTTAGGCATTTAGTTGTGATGGTTAAGGTTAGGGTAAGGGGCTAGGGAATGCGTCATGTCAATGATGGGTCCCCACGAAGATAGTGTGCACGTGTGTGTGTTTGTGTGTAGGTGTGTGTGTGTGTGTGCATACAGTTGTGTGTGTATGTGTGTGTGTGTGTTTGTGTGTGCGCATGCGTGTGTGTTGGATGAGTTCACTGATGTATGTAATTCTATGTTTTTCAAAACACTGGAGGCCATAAATCAGATAATCTCTATTAATAACAGACACGTTTGTTTGGGTTCACTCTCTAGACAAGTCGGTGGATTTATACTCACACAAAGTCATTCATAACTATCAGGAAAAGGTTGTTGTTGTTTTTCTTGAATTTTGAAAAATATGATTTAAATATTGAGCCATTACATTTAAAAGCTTTTAGCTAACAGGAGCCTATGATTTCTGTAGCTTACTCCGTAACAACAGACTACCTGAACGCCTTCTTCTTGTCTCGCGTTCCACTCTCCACACCGCTGTCTTCAGACAAAAAGTCCCTTCCTGAGATCACTAATGGTGTCAGACACTTTTAGTAACAATCTGAGCCTGACAGTAGCAAAAAAATGGGGCTCCACAATTGCCCCATTAGGTTACATTGCAGCTCGGTTTGCGCCAGGCTCGTCATTGCGATCTGACTCAAAACTGGACCAAATTCAAAGATTTTTGAGAAAAAACTCAAAGTTACCCCTTTAGGGTAACCTTGAGTTACCCTAAAGGGCTAACTGCACAGACTAAATCTCCATGGTGATTTATGTGCCTCCACTTTCGTGAAACCGAGTCAAGGCTTAATTCATCCAGGATAACTGGGAAATCCCGGCTTAATCCGTTATCTTGGTTTTGTGAAACAGGCACCCGGACCCTATTTTCCTATGTTTTTGTGTTTAAGTGACTGATGGGAACAACATCCTTTGAATCAGAATCAGAATCAGGAAAGCTTTATTGCAAAGTAACTTTTTTACACATACAAGGAATTTGTTTTGGTGTTGTAGGTGCATGTCACAAATTCTCTAAAATAAGTTAAACAAATGGTTTAAACAGAACAAACAACATAAGTATATATATATATATATATGTATATATATATATATATATATATATATATATATATATATATATATATATATATATATATATACACACACACACACACACACACACAGAATGTATTAAAAATAAGAGTAAAAATTAAGATAAAAAGAGCAGAACAGCAGATTAAGTACAGTGGCATGTAGAGCCAGAGGTGGGTGTGGAGAGAGTCAGGGTGGGTTCCGGGCCTTGTTAATAAGGCTAGGGGCGGAGGGGAAAAAACTGTCCTTGTGACGTGAGGTTTTGGTCCTGATGGACCTCAGCCTCCTGCCAGAGGGGAGTGGCTCAAAGAGTTTGTGCCTGGGGAGGGAGGGGTCAGCCACAATCTTTCCAGCACGCTTCCGAGTCCTGGTGGCATAAAGGTCCTGGAGCGGTGGCAGATTGCAGCCAATCACCTTCTCTGCAGACCGAATGACACGCTGCAGTCTAGCCTTGTCCTTGGCAGTAGCTATGTTTCCATCGACCCGTTTTTATCCGAATTAAGTGATATCAAATGAAAAATGTCTTATGGAAACAGTAAAATCCGATTGAATTTCATGAATATCGACTCAAAGAAAATACATTCGGTCTCATTGGATTTTCTCTTGATTGATATACGGCTTATGCGATAAACGCTGATGGAAACGTTATTTGCCGAATAAATAATGAATTGCGATTAAGTTTTAGGTCATTTTATGGTTCCAACCCGCAATAAAACGAAGAAGAAGAAGTTTGAGTTAATTTCCGCCCAGTATTTCCGCTCTGTTTGCACACATGACAGGTGTCAACAAAAACAGATGTAAGTGGACAAACGGAGACAACATACTTTTTTAATTTAATTTACCAGAAAAATATAACTGCTATTTTAGATAGCAAAAATCTAAGAAATGCCATCGTTTATCAGGAGCTCGCGAAGGAAATGACCAACAGGTTAGGACAAGGACATTCTAAAACGCTTAACGTGAAAAAGCTTAACGTGGTTTAATGTATCTAAACAATGATCAATCATCACCAGATTTATCACGGTCATATTTTGTCATGAACACTTAAGCCTGTCAAAAAAACTAAATCGAAATCCAACGATTATAGAAGTTATCTCACGTTAATGTTTTCTTCCTCAGTGGCCGTATGGCGAGGAAAAAGCTTAACATGGTTTAATGTACCTAAACAATGATCAATGATTACCAAATTTCTCTCTCATATTACTCATCCCAACTAGGGAAAACTGTCAAATATTCCAACCCAATGTCCAAATATTTTGGACGTTATATGACACATTAACGTGAGATAACTTCTATAATTGTTGGATTTCGATTTAGTTTTTTTGACAGGCTTGTGTTCGTGACAAGATATGACCATGATACATCTGGTGATGATTGATTGTTGTTTAGATTTTAAAACACGTTAAGCTTTTTCACGTTAAGCGTTTTAGAATGTCCCTTACGACAAGCTGTGGGATGTCCTGCGGAGTAAATGGAAGGAGCTCAAACAGCGATACACGGCTCCAAAAAGAGAGTTGTCTCTCAGCGGTGCCGGAGGGAAAATAAAAGTTAAGTTCCACCTTTTTGATGAGCTGGATCAGATCCTCGGCCAAAGACCCATCGGAGCTTATAGCTAATATTAACAACAACAACTACTTTTGTCTAGCAAAACTCGGTTCGTAAAAGTTCGCTTGAATCTTGTCTGATTCAGTGCAAAAATGAATGGAAACACCTTAAAATGTTTCACATCAATTCGATATACTAATTTAATCGCAAAACAGCATGTGAAGTCATTACACACAGGTTTCTAAAGCTGTTGGTTGGATGGAAACACACTTTCACCAGCTTTATTCGCATGAGTTTTTTTACCGAACTTCAGATAATTCGATTGACAAGTGGATGGAAACTTAGCTGGTGGCAGCAGCGTACCAGATGGTGATGGAGGATGTGAGGATGGACTCGATGATGGCTGTGTAGAAGTGCACCATCATTGTTTTTGGCAGGTTGAATTTCTCAAGCTGCCGCAGGAAGTACATTCTCTGTTGTACATTCTCTGTTGTGACCAGGTGGTCAGCTTCCGACCCGCAGGCCGACTCGTCACTATCAGAGATGAGTCCGATGAGGGAGGTGTCGTCCGCGAACTTCAGAAGCTTGACGGACTGGTGACTGGAGGTGCATCTGTTGGTGTACAGCGAGAAGAGCAGAGGAGAAAGAACCCAGCCCTGGGGAGATCCGGTGCTGATGGTCTGCGTGTCGGAGATGTCTTGACATTGGTGCAGTATTAAGCGAGCTACAAGCTACAATGTAAGGTAATAGGGTAGCTAACAAAAGTGCTGTTGTTGCCATTTACAGACTCAGGGTAATATTCTAAGTGTCTGACAACTCTATGGAAAGGATCCCTACAGAGATAGACCTTTTTAAAATGGGTTTGTACACACACACACACACACACACACACACACACACACACACACACACACACACACACACACAAAACCCATTAGGTTGTATTGCAGCTCAGTTTGCGCAGGCACGTCATTGCGATCTTGCTCAATACTGGACCAAATTCAACCATTTTTGGTCACATCAGTCTATCAGACATAACTGCATGGGGAAACCCAGATTGAACAAAACTCAAAGTTACCCTTTAAGTACAGTAACAAAGTATTTGCACTTTGTACATTACAACACTGCCGTCTACCCAGCGACCCCTGCATCCTTCCTCCTGCCCCCGCCATGTGTTTTCACCACTTCTCCTTCCAAACCTCTTTCGTTGGGTTTTTATTGCTATCAGATCTGGCTTGGCCGAGCTGACCGGTGTTTAACTTTTTAGTAAATGCGGTCGTGGTTTTCCTTGACAGATGTTGGGGAGGAATTTCATCATGTGGCCGCGCCAGAAGCTGCGAAAAAGAAAAACAGAGCCGTTTTATCTGGCACGCCGTGTATGACACCTACGTTCACAGCTGTGTGTGTCTTTCCCAGCATGCATGTGGGTGTGTATCTGTGTGTGTGTAAATGGTTTTCCGTTGCACATCATCTGTGAACCTGTACATGCATTTTCTTTTCATAAAAATGTGATTTTAAGTCAGATGTGTTTTCACGGACATGTTTGTGTGTATGTGTGCACTTGAACAGGGTGGATTTTTAAAGCACACAGACCAGGTTACAGTCTAAATCCATAGCTCAGAAGGCGGGGTGGGGAGGGGGGGTAGTTTTCTTCAGAGTTCAACATCTCTGAGCCTTAGCAGAAGAGCAGCTGAGTACATTTTGGAGTTTTGTTTTAAAGTCCGACTTTGTATCATGAGTTAGTGCCGCTGCTGCTGCTGCTGCTGCTGCTGCTGCTTCGCCCTCCCTCCTCCTCCGCCTCTTCCTCCTCCGGGAATCAATCCTAAAAAAAAGCCGCAATTTTCTGTTCTGCTGTGAAAACATAGCTCTCTATTCAGCGTGAACCCCGGCCTGGCTGGAAAGCATTTGATGGAGGGGGGGTATACATGTTTCGTGTTAAGATACAGTAGGTCTATTCATCTCTATCTACTCGTTGACTGTAAGAGCAGAAGCACGCCACCGTATGTTGTTACCATCGAGGAGGAGACTTGTGATCATGGCGTTGTCAACAGCTGCATATTGATTCTTTTCCCCCTCGTGTTTCTGGCTTGAGTTTCTTTCCTCCAGCGGGGAGACTTTGGATTTCTCTCAGATTCTCTCAGAGTCATTTACTCCGACACGTTCCCACCGCCGTCGTGTCAAGAAGCGATGCTTGGTCAGGAGCCGTTTGGCGTTTGTTATTGACGCATAAAAGGGCCCTATCTCGCACCCGGCGTAGCGCGGCGCAGAGCCCAATGCAAGTGTCTTTGCTAGTTTAAGACCGTCCAGCGCCTGCGTCGTTTAAATAGCAAATGCACCTGTGCCCATGTGTGCGCCCTTGGTCTTGCATTGAGGTGTGTTCAGGTGCATTCTGGGCGTATTGCTATCTTGAGGCAGCGGGAAGTGATCGCGCCATTGACCAACAAAAACCTGGTCTAAAGTCAATAACGCAGCATTTCATTGTTATTTTAACAGAGCATTAGTAAAATGCTCCTAGGCTCGTGCACAGTGCGCACACACTATGCTTGTTACACACACAGGGACGCACAGCAGCACACACACATGTAGAAGATTACAAATAAAATATTACGGTGCAAATCCTCCATCATAATAGCAATGCTCCAAGGTCCAAACGCGCCTGGCTTTTAAAGGGAATGGGAGATGATCTCTGATTGGTTGATTGCATGTTACGCCCAAAACACACCTATGACTAATGAAGACACTAAGGACAACTCTAAGCACCTGCGCCAGGCGCTTCACGCCCTGCGCTTAGATCATTAAAACAGGGCCCAAAGTTTCTTTAGCGTCACTCTTTGATGCTCTTGGGTCTCACGTCTAACCCTTTGGCTTCATATTTAGACCGATTTGTTCGGGACTCTTGGCGTCACTCTTTGACGCTCTGGGTCGGGACGAACGTTTAACCGACATGCGGCACAAGAACGGGACAGCTGTTGTTACCGCTGACAGACTCAGATTATTATTCTAAGTGTCTGACAACATAATGGAAAGGATCCCTACAGAGTTAGACCATTTAGTTAAAGAGTAAGATACGGCAAGAGTTTAATCTACCAGTTAGCTCCGCTGGTAGCTAACATAGCCTACGCTCTGGATACGTCACCCCGTGTATTGTTTTGATTGGTCGTAGTGTTATCCAATTGCGTTCAGTGAGATTTTCAAATGCATGCTTGGTGCCGCCCCTAGTTTTCACCTAGGAGGGACTGAACAACTTCCAGTTCAGCAGAGGACTGAGGAGTCAGATAAGGGTGATGAGATTCAGTCCACGTAAAAAATACATTCCTTTTATCATCGTAAAACACACTTCATTCAAAGTGGACAGAAACAAAATAAAACTACCAAAAGCCATCTTGGTTCATCTTTCCACTGTTCCAACAATCACCACTCTGGTTTGGTTGAAATAAACCCTTAATTCACCCATTTACATGTGGAGATATGCTGGCTCTATACACTCTAAAAGTCCTGATTATTTACATGGAGTCTGGTGGAAATATGCTGGCTCTATACACGCTAAAAGTCCTGATTATTTACATGGAGTCTGGTGGGTTAAAGTACTGTATAGTCAGAGGATCACTCAAGTCAAAAGGATTCATCCAGGGACCTCACTAGGATTTAAAGATGGGGTACTTAGCCCCTAGGGTATTTGTAACTTGTGTTTGCAAAATCTTTGCACTCACATCTTTCGTTACTGTATTAGAGCTACACTTAGACCAGATTTTGCTCCTGATGACAGACTATGATATAAATGCTATCTGTCTGCTCATGTAAATGTGTGATAAAGTAATAGCATACTATATCTAATTCCTCTCTCTATAACATAAGTTGTCCAAAGAATGCTATTTAATTACTCTAATTACTGTAACTGTGCTGTGAATTGGTTCAATCAGTGTCATTTCGCTGTGTAGTTTGGCTTGCATACAGTTTAACCCAAGAACCAGACTTTTAAGGTCATAGTGAAATTTGACAACACAAGTTTGAGTGTTTCTCAAAGATCATTTATTCTGCCAAATGATGTATTCAATGTATGACTTGAATCAACAATTATTGATATTGATAAAGCTATTGATAAGGATCCTATTTAAAGTGGCTACTGTCTAAATATAATAACCTGATGGAGGAAGGAATAAAATATTTGGAGTAACGATTACTTTATGTATGTACTGTATGTAGGATTGCTTTCATTTTATTTTCACATGTGTATCTGTGGGCATATGCTCATGTTTAGCCTAGCCTTCATTTAGGAAACATCTACATATTTATTTAATTTATTACAGCCAAGGAATGCAGAAAGTTAAGTTGGTCAGAATATAGCTAGCATATATAATAAATATAATTAAAGGATTTAGTTTAGGCTATGCCTCAGTGCCTAGACCTGCCAACAAATGCTTATTGTTAGAAGAAAACGAAACACCCCACATTTCCTTAGACCTATAGACCACTACTGACCTCAATCAGAATCAACTGCCCTGCCAATCTCTTGCTTCTCTTTCTCTCCGCTAAAATATCCTTGAATATCCATCTGCTCAGTTAATTGAAAGATACACCGGCTACATGCAGTAGCAAGTTCAGACCAAAGAGTAGCGACGAGACGAGATGAACTCGCAAAGTTCCGGTCTGCAACGCTCTGAAAGCTGCCAGTTCATACACCAATGCAACGAGACGGTGCATCATCTTGATACCACAACTACTCTTTGTACTGCTGTCTAACGTTCGACTTTCCGGCTATTTTGTAGCTGGATATGTATCATTTTTTGCGTCTAAATATGAATGGAGATACAAATAGTGATAATGAGATGCTTGATACAGTTGCAGAATCTTTGATTGTCTGCTTTGTTTTAATGTCGCTTGGCTCTCTTCAGTAGCTAGCTCTCTCCCTCTCTCGTCCACATACCGTTACCGTACCCGTAGGCGCTCGTTGAGCCTATAACACTGCCATTTCGACCAGCAGACAGCTGTAAAATAGAATTTAAACAGACACACTACACACCGACACACACAGATGAATGGTGAAGGAAGATTGATTCACCGTAGTTAGTGATACAGAGTGCACTGTATAAAATAATTTAATTATTAACTGGGGGCTTAGGAACATTTTAGGGTAGCTTCAGCACCCCTAAAATAGGCCTAACGATGTCCCTGGATTCATCCTCTTGGCACCAGTAATGTTTGAAAGCACTGAAAGGCATTGTTGACCAAAACTAGAGATGCACCGAATCCAGATTTTTGGGGTTCGGACGAATACCGAATCCTCTGGTGAAGATTCTGCCGAATCCAAAACCGAAAACTGAATCCTCCTCCCATCCTCAGTCCATTAACATACTTAACACATTAATGAAGTTGCTGCATTTTGGCTGCTGCCTGTAGATTGCCTTCATTTGTTTTATTCAACTTTTTTCGAGAAAACAAGTCAAATTTGGCTTCGTAATAAGGCTGTTTTGACCTTCGTGAGTAACAAGCCAATACTTTATCAAGGCTACACAGTGATGGACCCACCAACTGACTTTCTTTCTTTCTTGCCTTCATTTCTGCAATTCTTTATTTTTATATTCTTAAACTGATCGACAGGACTTTTTTCCCAACAGTGAGACTTCATTAACATAAGAGAAGCTAAACCTTTATTGTTCATAAACCAAAGTATTGGACATTGAAACTTTATTATAATATTAACAATAATATTGCAACGTTATTACAATTCATCACTTAGAGGGACGTTTTGAACCAAATTTCAATGCAATCCATCCAATAGTCAAAGTTCTTCCCACTTCACGGTGGAGCTGGAGGAAAAGTCTGAGGATCACTAAAGTCCATCTCGGCACAATGAACATCTGTAAAACATTTCATGTCAATCCATCAAATATTTGTAGAGATATTTCAGTCTCGACCAAGAATGATGGACAGACCGACCGACCGTCGATCCATCCGCTTTCTTTCCTTCTTTCTTTTATTCTGCATTTCTTAACAGAAGATAAACATAAGACAAGATAAACCTTTATTGATCCCAATGGGGACATTTGGGTATTAACTGTCCTCTTCATCATTTTAAGCACTTTTACTTTTGATACTTAATCTCATGTTACGGGAAAGATTTGCAGCACTTTTACTTTTTTACTTTAAAACATACTTTATCTGACTTAGAGTAAGCAAAGGATATGATGTTCTTTCTTTTTCCACCACTGCTTTTTCCATTATATCAGCCAATAAACTTTAACCATAAACACATCAATCCACTATCACTGAAGGATCTTCGCTCGCACCCTCTCATACATGCTTTCATGGCCACACACAGAGCCTGATAGATACTGGACAAGCACACACACAGACACACACACACACATACAGGTTTGTGGCACTATCTTTGTGGGGACCCGTCATTGACATAATGCATTCCCTAGCCCCTTCCCCAAACCTTAACCATCACCACTAAATGCCTAACCTTAACCCTTACCCTAACCTTAACCATCACAACTAAATGCCTAACCTTAACCCTTACCCTAACCTTAACCATCACAACTAAATGCCTAACCTTAACCCTTACCCTAACCTTAACCATCACAACTAAATGCCTAACCTTAACCCTTACCCTCACCTTAACCATCACAACTAAATTCCTAACCTTAACACTTACCCTAACCTTAACCATCACAACTAAATGCCTAACCTTAACCCTTACCCTCACCCTAACCATGACCTAATTCTATCCCTAATCCTAAAACCAAGTCTTAACCCTCAAACAGCCCTTTAACCTTGGGGGGTCCAGCATTTTGGCCCCACAAAGCTGTCGGGACCCCACAAGTATACTAGACTCACGGTTTTTGGACCCCACGAATATAGTTAAACAAGCCCAGACACACACACACACACACACACACACAGCACACACAGGCACACATGCACATGCACACACACACACACACACACACACACACACACACACACACACACACACACACATACACTGAAACACACACATACACTGAAACACACACACAGACACACACACACACAGACAGACAGACAGACACACACACAGACACACACACACACACACACACACACATACACTGAAACACACACATACACTGAAACACACACACAGACACACACACACACAGACAGACAGACAGACACACACACAGACACACACACACACAGACAGACAGACAGACACACACACAGACACAGACACACACACACAAGCACACACACACACAGACACACCCACACACAGACAGGCACATACACGCACACACACACACACACAGTGAACAATTATCATTACCAGGTGTT
>CM046790.1:40037641-40042641 GCA_025617405.1 Perca schrenkii | reverse complement strand
ACACACACACACACACAGACACACATAGACACAAACAGACACACACACACACACACACACATACACACACACAAACATGATTGATAGAAACCAACATTTCTGTTATAGAAGCGTTCCTTTTGGTTTTATATACAGAGATACCTGTTATATGTTAATGTCTTTTTATGATAAATAGCGGCGTCTTGTAATGTCATTTGGGATGGAGCGAAGGTTGAGCAAGACACAGACGTAACAGCGCTGCACACACACTATTTTCCCGGTGACACCTTTAGTGCTCGGCTCTTCCTGCTGCGGTGTCTCCTGCCGAGACACGAGCTGTTAATCAATCGCCGGCGCCGTAAATCACCGTCCAGTTCGGAAACGCACGCAGTAGCAGAGCAGACGTTTATTTATATGAAAAGGTTACAGATGATTACTTATGCCACTTCGCCGCCATGTCTGTCTGTTACACTCTTCCGGGTGACGGGTGACTGCTCTATTTATCTTAGTCAGTATGTAGAGAGGTTTCAGACACACACACACACACACACACACACACACACACACACACACACACACACACACACGCAAGCTGTTTTCATTCAGAAAGTCAGCATGTTGAGTCCGAGGGCAGAGAGAGAAAACGCGGGTGGTACGAATTCTTTAGCGGTCTCCAGTCGCAGCGTTTGGCCGACACTCGTCTCCATCAAGGCATTCCAGGAGAGACTGATCATTTCTCTGTTTCCTCCTATTTGCATCCACACAGCGGCTGCTCTGTGTGTGTGTGTGTGTGTGTGTGTGTGTGTGTGTGTGTGTGTGTGTGTGTGTGTGTGTGCAGCCCAGTCTTGCGGCAGTTTGTGAAATGGTCACGTTATTGAATCTATTGATTTGTGTACTGAACACCTTGATGTCACCAGTTCCTTTCCCCATTATTCTCTTCCTAACCACAACCATCCCGTTGTTGTTGGCGTCTCCTACGTGGGACGGTTCCTTTCCCCCGTTGTCATTTTCCCAACCACAACCGTGCCGTTGTCGTGGCCGGCGTGTGCCGTTTCATGTCCCCGTTGTTGCGTGCCACAGAGACCGCGGATTGCGTCCCTGCATGTGGCGTTCAGTCCCGTTGTTGTTTCCGGTGTGTGGCGTTTGATTTCCCCGCTGTAGCGTCCCCCAGAGCAGCCCAGTGTCATGGCAGTTTGTGAAATGGTGAAAATCAATAAATCAAAATAACGTGACCATTTCACGAGCTGGCGTGAGACAGGGTTGGTGTGTGTGTGTGAGTGAAAGAGAGAGAGAGAGCATCAGCAGGGTAATACAGTGCTCGCTCTGTCACAGTGGGAAACAATTGTGGAGAACTTTCAGACTAGAGCTGGGCGATAAGGGAAAAAAAAACAAATATCACGATATTTTTGATCAAATATCAAATATTGTAGGGTTGACTATTGGTGCTTTCCCTTTAAAACCAGGACAAGATAACACTTGTGATTGGATTAACATATCCAAAATTTAAGACGATATCAAGCCTTGTATATCGATATATTGCCCAAGTTCTGACTTTTGTTTTCTGTATATCAGGGATTCCCATCTGTGTGGAGAAACGAGGTGATGTGTGTGTGTGTGTATGTTTCCGTGTATCCCTTGATTCACCCCCCCCACCCCCCCACAACGACCAACCGTTCTCACTCCCAACTTCTAAAATACCGACGCAGCAGTCACCTTTAATGGCACCCTGTGTGGGACGCAGCACCAGCGATGCACAGAGAGCATATCACTTACCATTTGTAGGCGGCTTAAGCGTGTTTTCATGCATCAATTTTAGTTCACGCACATCCTAGGATATGTTTCTTTGCACAACGGTGTGTGTCTTTGTGTGTGTGTGTGTGTGTGTGTGTGTGTGTGTGTCTCACCACGCATCAGTCCATGCGTGTGGGAGAGAGGACTATTTAAGCAGCATTACTCTGGCTGTGAGCTGCCAAGTACCTGTCGCCCCGACTTCGCCTTCCCTCTTTCTTTCTGTCTTCTCTTTCTCAATATGGCCAACACCTGCAGAAACAGTGCAGACACACACACACACACACACACACACACACACACACACACACACACACACACACACACACACACACACAGAGAAGCACGCTCTCAAGTGTCTCTACACCGGATCAGGGGCGTACGCAGAAATAGTATTTTGGGCGGGCCAGTACAAAAGTGGGTGGGCCATTTTCAAAAAGACAAAGTAGCAAAAAGGACTAACTGAAAAAACAGCAACCATTTTACCTTCCAACATACTGCATTACAACGGCAATAACAGTACTGTCTACAACATGCTCAACCAACAAAGCTTCGTCTAAAAAGTTTGTACACAACAATATAGACTATAAACCTGTAGATTGTAACATATTGAGACTAAAATATATTTGCACCGGCAGAAACAGCAGCATTGGCTCTGCACAGCACTGTTATAAAATTAACCCTTTTATTGCACAAAGTGGCAACTAAACATGAACCCAAACAGCAGAGAAGGCGTTTACATACTGCAGGACATAGAATAGCCTCCATCAGACAGAAATCACACATGGAACAATGCAACAGCATTGTTGCTTCAGGACTATATGGTCAGATCATGAGCAGAAATGGCTTCCAGCCAAGCATTGTTTAGCTAAATTATGAAAGATATAATGAAAAGTTGCCAGCCAGGTGCCAAATCTTAGACAGTGTATTAAGTCCACGGCAGTGACAGGATCAAAGAAAACTCAAAACTAGGTCACTCACAGAGAAGTTCTCTTCTTATTTAATGTGGGCAAAACACAAAAGCGTTTCAGCTAGACGCCATCATCAGTATTCACCATTTCTTACTAAAATAGGAAGGTTACTAGGTTAGCTAGGTTACTTAATTAATAACACAAGAAGCATGAAGACGTTTGACTTAATGTTACCTGTGTGAGGACCTCCTCTCTGGCTGATGGGCCGTCAGCTCCGCTGGGGAAATGTCTGCACATGCTGCAGAAAAGCTCGTCCTTATTTACACTGGATTCCATCCAAGAAAACTGTCCATACCACTTTAAAGAGAAGCCATTGTTGTCGCGGTAACTTTTAACAGTACATTGCTTAACACATCCGTGGTAGCTCCGTTGTCTAAACAGCTAGCTAGCTAACGTTAGCTGCTGAAGGCAGCCCGGAGAGTCTGCCTGTTGTTACCATAGAAACCACCTATACGTTCTGAAGGCGTTTGATCTAATTGTTTGATTGTTTGGTTTAAACAGTTTTGTTTTAATCAGAAGAAAATACACATTAAACACACACAACTAGCTAGTCCTGTTATTATTTCTTTTTTTGCATAGTGGGCGGGCCAGTGCCGCCCTGGCCCATTACTGCCTACGCCCCTGGACCGGATACAATGCGATGTTTGGCTCCTAAAACACAGGGCTTTCAAGCTGGGGAGCGGAGTTCATGTCCCGAAAGAAGTTAAGGAGAAAACACAAGACTTTCACCCAGGAAACAGGTGTTCATGTCCTGAAGAAGTTAAGGAGAAAACACAAGACTTTCACCCAGGAAACAGGTGTTCATGTCCTGAAGAAGTTAAGGAGAAAACACAAGACTTTCACCCAGGAAACAGGTGTTCATGTCCTGAAGAAGTTAAGGAGAAAACACAGTCACAGTTTGGCAGCTAAACTTAAGTGTAACGGCCGCTAAACTTAACTATCATGTTATTTCATGTTTGTACAATATCATAGGAACCCTTAACGAGAGGCGTTTGGGTAAGGGTTAGTGTTGCTGTGAAAATACCAAATATACTGTATATTTTATTGTTTATTATGAACATTCACATGAACAGAAATGAAATGTGGATGATGGCTTTTCAAAGAGACTTTGACCTTCTCCACGTGGGAACAATTGATCTTGAGCCAGTATGAAGACAGCGTTCACATTAAACTCCACACATCTCCAGCTTCATCTGTTCGTTTACATGCAGTCTGTTAGAATCACTCCTGAAGCTCCGGGTGCCTGTCCTTTTCTGTCAGATATTCCATGAATGTAGTTCTGTACGGCAGCCGACTCGGGACGCCCTCGATGTTGGACAACGCACAATTAGACACACAAACACAGACTGTGCACACCCACACAGAGCCAGCTTGGGACAAAAGTGTACGCCTCGCTCCCACTCTTAGCTTCTTCATAAACACAGTTACTCCAACGTGAAACCACACGGAGCTGGCGCGCTATGATAAACGCAATAAAACCGTAACGGCAAAACAAATATCGCCACAGGGTGGCCTGAAAATATTATGAGAGTGGCTTTCACTGACACCGGGAGGAAAAGAAAGGTAGGTGTGTGTGTGTGTGTGTGTGTGTCTGTCTGTCTGTCTGTCTGTCTGTCTGTGTGCGCCTGTGTGCGTGCGTATGCGCCCGTGTGTGTTTGTGTGTGTGTGTCTCTGTTTGTGGCTGTTGAGACTGCAACACAACCACGCAGATTCCAAACGAAAACGGGTCAGAAGTGTTTCCAAATGTCTCCAGTTTATGGGCTTGGAATCGCCAGAGCAGGGGGAATGAGAGGATGGAACGCTAGAACAGGGGGAATGAGAGGATGGAACGCTAGAACAGGGGGAATGAGAGGGGGAAACGCCAAAGCAGGGGGAATGAGAGGGGGGGAACGTAGCAGAATATATTCCTTTTTAAACCAAAATGTATAACAATGTATATGTAACGTTGTTCTTTTACCTGTTAGACCCAGGGGGGGGGGAGGGGGGTGAAATGGGGCCAAACTAACCCTAACTATAACCTGAGTACACGTGGAGTTAGCTTGACTCTCAGCAAGAAAGCAAATAAGGATATTCCCCAAAATGTGGAACAGTTCCTGTAAATAGATGAGTGTGTGAGTGGAGCTAGAACAGTCTCAATAAAGATAAATGCACACACAACATTCACATATGCACAAACAGGATTCATACATGCACACACATGATTCATACATGCACACACAGGATACACAAATGCGCACAAAATTCACAAATACACACACAAAA
>CM046790.1:40004486-40034408 GCA_025617405.1 Perca schrenkii | reverse complement strand
ACTACCCCTTTTCAAAAGGGTAACTAAGCTTTTCAAAAAGGGTAACTACCCTTCTGAAAAGGGTAACTACCCTTTTCAAAAAGGGGTAACTAAGCTTTTCAAAAGGGTAACTACCCTTCTGAAAAGGGTAACTACCCTTTTCAAAAAGGGGTAACTAAGCTTTTCAAAAAGGGTAACTAAGCTTTTCAAAAGGGTAACTACCCTTCTGAAAAAGGGGTAACTACCCTTTTCAAAAAGGGGTAACAAAGCTTTTCAAAAGGGTAACTACCCTTTTCAAAAGGGTAACTACCCTTCTGAAAAGGGTAACTACCCTTTTCAAAAGGGTAACTAAGCTTTTCAAAAGGGTAACTACCCTTCTGAAAAGGGTAACTACCCTTTTCAAAAAGGGTAACTAAGCTTTTCAAAAAGGGGTAACTAAGCTTTCAAAAGGGTAACTACCCTTCTGAAAAGGGTAACTACCCTTTTCAAAAAGGGTAACAAAGCTTTTCAAAAGGGTAACTACCCTTTTCAAAAGGGTAACTAAGCTTTTCAAAAAGGGTAACTACCCTTCTGAAAAGGGTAACTACCCTTTTCAAAAAGGGTAACTAAGCTTTTCAAAAGGGTAACTACCCTTTTCAAAAGGGTAACTACCCTTCTGAAAAAGGGTAACTACCCTTTTCAAAAAGGGTAACTAAGCTTTTCAAAAAGGGTAATTACCCTTCTGAAAAAGGGTAACTACAGTAACTAATCATTAACAGTAACTAATCATTAACTACCTATTTTTTGTGTACCTTATTGTAAAGTGTTACCAGGTTCGGTATTCGGCAGAACACCAAAAATCTGGGTTCGGTGCATCCCTAATATTGACGTCACTTTGACAGTGAATAACTTTACATCTGAAGCGTTTAAAGACTATATTTGTCCATTGTTTATTTCTAAAGAAACACGAAAATGTTTTGAGTCATAACCACACGACTTATTGTCGCATAGGAATTACCGTATAGTACAGGAGAAGCTCGCAGGCAGCTCGCAAAGGACCCAAGAAGTCAACGGTCACTTCTTTTAATTACTCGAGGTCCTTGCACTATGCTTTTACTATGTAGTAATTGTTGACTCAACTACTCCAACTCTGAGTGAACTCCAGGCCAACTCTCTGCTCCTCACCACAGGGCTTCAGGTGCTGCGAGCAAATCACTATACCCATGTAGCAGAAGTAGCAGTGCTTCGCCTTCTGAGAATATAGTTCCCTGTATGTATATGGTCAGTGTGACTATACAAATCACAACACACAATGTAAATAGGAACATGTTGGCGTTATTTTGTCACTTATTGGGAGCAGTAGGCTAGATGGAGCTGGTTACCTCCAGGATCTGGGCTAGGCTAGATGGAGCTGGTTACCTCCAGGATCTGGGCTAGGCTAGATGGAGCCGGTTACCTCCAGTATCTGGACTAGGCAAGGCTAGCGGTGGGGGCATCAGAATGAGTTACACCACGCACGGAGATGAGAAGGGTATGTATGGACTTATCTAACTCTGGGGGATACGGTAAATAAGCTAATGTCCCAATAAGTCGGCGTGTTCCTTTAAATAACCAGCCTGCAGTTGCCATCATTTCATCGTACGAACCCGCTCATGAGAATGCGTTGAAGGTATACAGCCCACTGAAGTACATACTGTAGATGTTGTACTCTCTAGTACACAGGCTATATCATTAACATTACATTTTTTCTGGATTGATTGCTTTTCAAACAAAGGACTGGCAGCAGAGTTTTCATTCACATTATTTTAATGGTGCTAAATTCTCTTTTTTCGGCACTATAATAATATGTCATTGGGGATTGGCCCTTAGTGCCAGCAACAGGGGACTATATTAAACATGAGACCGCTGTGGCACCAACACGATGACTTCCTGTATTTCAGCGAGGAGAGAGCGAGCAACAAAAAAAGAAAGAAACAAAATCACTTCCTCTGGGAGCGTTTTGCAGCCGTATCAGCTGTCAAATGAACTCCGGTGCCGCTCATATTGGGACCTAAACAGAGTACAGGTATGTTTTGTTAAATCTTTATTGCACGTGGACCCTTTGCATGAAACCTAAGCCCAGTGGGTAAATACGGAGTTATGCCATTTCCAACAATGCCCTCCCGTTAGCGGCTGAATAAACTGCCCCAAAGTCCATGTACACAATTATGTCACTTCCTGCATGAAATGGGACCGCGTGCCCCCGAGCCTCACAGTTCAACTCAGTCAACGAAATATTGATGAACGTCCTGAACTTTTAGCGTTTTCGTACAGTGGCAGCAGATCTTTTTCTGGCACTGAAATGCCGTTTTTTTTAACCCTCTTAATGTCAGGAAGGAGCTAAAAGGCTAAAAGTTCAACATGAGCAGGCTGTAAAAGGAAACTACTGAGGCTCTGCAGTGGCTACATCAGCGTCCACACAGACTCCATCTGTAACTGTATATACCGCCCGTGTAAAAGCAGAACCAATCGGGCAACAATAACTCAGATGTGAGTGAATGATGTTTCCACTGAATGAACTCTGGCTTCAGGAAACACCGGCAAAGATGGTGGAATTGTGGGAAAAGGGTTTCAAAAGTCGAGAAAGTTGATAGTTATGAATGACTTTGTGTGAGTATAAATCCACCGACTTGTCTCAAGTGAACCCAAACAAACGTGTCTGTTATTAATAGTTAGATTATCTGATTTATGGCCTCCAGTGTTTAGAAAAACACTAGAAAAAAATAGAATGACATAAATGAGTAAACACATCCAACACACACACACACGCATACACACGCACACATACACAGACAGACACACACACACACAGACAGACGCACGCACACACACACGTACACACACACACACACAAACACACACTGACACACACATGCACGCACGCCCACACAAAAACACACACACACACGCGCACGCCCACACACACACACACACACACAGACGTACGCACACACGTATGCACGCACACACACACACACACACACACACACATGCACGTACACACACACACACACAGACACACACACACACATACACACACAGACAGACGCACGCACACATACAAACACATATACACACACACACACACACACACACTGCATCTGTAATGAGTTTAAGCAAAGAAACCAAGTCACTTCCAAGGCTTTTTAACAACATTAACTGCTCTGCTTGTTGCAGTTGGCTTTCACAGCACACTGGGGCACACACACACACACACACACACAGAAAAATCACAGCAATGTACATGTTGTGTACATTCAAACTAACTCATGCACACGTTTGAAACCAGTCATAGCTTTGACAAAAAGATGCCTTGCAGATATAAAAGTGTGCGTGTGTGTGTGTGTCATAACCAGACATCCAGAGGATGATTATTGCTAAATGTTTTTTTTTTTTTGTAACTTAAACAGGAACAGCAGTTGTTTCCCTTATTCTCCACCAGGTACTTTCCATTTCAGACTGCAGCTCATAAAATACACATTGTTTGCTAAATTTGATAATAAATTTGGAAGCGTCTTCCCTTCCACGTCTTTCCATTTAAGTGTAGTCGTGTGTCCTTTCTTTTTGAGTCTTCCTCTCGTTGGCTCCATCTTCAGTCTCGTAGTCCTTCAACTTCTTATTATTCTTCTATCTGCAGTTTTTGCAGAACATGCACAAAAACGGCATGATGTGTAATACGCATACAATAGTAGTGAGCCCACATATTTCACAGTATTTGAAATCGCAAATAAAAGCGATTTCATGCAATAGAAAATGTGGACATTAAAGAAGTCCACATTGTATAAACTCTTCTAAAGTTACAGTTTTTTTCGATTGCTAAGCGACAGTGGGCACAACTGGAGTCACATGTGCAAAACTCTAACTACAGTCTGCACAGCAGCAGTTCATGTAGACCAAACTCTAGTTCGTTTTTCACTGCTTGAACACAGTTTTCAAAACTCTACACACTTATCCCATGACTTTAACCACAACGTGCACAACACTGTAGATTTACAGCATTTTGTTCAAATGCTAAGACACTGCTGTCAAAACTGTTAACCACACATTCAAAACAGAATAGATTTCAGTTTGGTGCCTATCAAACACTGCTGATTGCAATTTCAGCTGAAAGCCTAAGTAGGTGTCTTATTTTAGACTAGTTAGTGAACATATATGGTATTTATAAAGAGAAAGCTCAGAAAGCCTTTTTTGTATACAAACACCAAATAAGAATGAAACAATTATACACTGTACCGTTTGAGACAAACAGGTAAAAGAGCAAAGATACCAATATGTCCAGGTAAGATGTCTGATGTTATGTACACAGCTATAAAAAAAGTGAAAAACACTATATCTTTACAATAGTAAAACTGTGTTCTTACTGTTTTTCAGAAAGTAATGGCGGTGAAAGCAATAGAAACACCACATTCATTTTTATTTAGAGATGATGCAGACATCCAATGTGATGAAGAAAACTTGCCACATGATGCTGGAGCGAGGCAGGATTAGTCACACTATTCTTTGGTACTGTTACATATGTACCTTTAGTTTTTTGTCCCCAGTAATTCCATAAATTACTAGAGACAAAATATTTTATTGAAGAAAACTGCTGATTTTCATTCCTGCTATACAATCTATATTTTTTCCTTAAATAAACTATTGAGTAGTGTCAAGTCACTCAAATTGTTCAAACTGTAAAGATGAGAAAGTTTGTAATTTCTGTATTGGTGTTTGACGCTAGTGTTTTTACCCTCAGTGTGTTCTGAGTGACAGTGTGTGTTATCTCAGTGAGGACTGTGCAGAGTGTTTGGCTGCACTGAGCCTGTTTTGCAGGTGATGTGAACTGTTTAGCTCAGGTGACTGTTGGTAGTGCAGACTGTAGTTAGAGTTTTGCACATGTGACTCCAGTTGTGCCCACTGTCGTTTAGCAATCGGAAAAAACTGTAAACGTACAATATGTAACTTTTTGCCGCTAGGGGTCTCTCAACCAAAACAATGGACGGTAAAACTGGACTTTTGATGACGTTGGGAAGTTGCGTGGAATTATGGGAGTTTTTAGTGTTAAACACCTTTGCTGCTGGTTAGAATGCATCAGTTCACGGACGAGTTTACCCATTCAAGTTTATTCACGTTACGTTTAGTAACGTTTATTCATGTTATTGTAATAAAATAGCTGCAGTTTCCCCAACATGATTACGTTTTTCTTGATTAGATTTTTATTTGTAGCTGACCAGTTAGCTAGTGAGCCAGCAAGCTAACAGTAGCCAGCAGCTAAAACACAAAATATTTCACATATCAATGTCACCTTTTGGATGGTTTCAACACCGGGGCGGACGGGGTTTGTTGTAACGCTAGCTAGCTACTAAACGAGGCTGAGAGACGGGTGTGGGTGGGGATTGTCTGGGAAATCTCTGCGATAGCGAGCCAGGACGGTCGATGCCTGTTGTGCAGCAGCAGAACATCTCTAAGCTGCCCGGAATTATCTCCCCTTCACTTTTCAGTAATCTTAACTTTTCGTTTTGATGCTTAATCCACCTTTTGTCGGGTTAATTTAGCAAACCGTAAAGACAGCTAAACGCGAAGGGGGGAGAAATTCGGCAGGGAGGAGATTTTCGGCACATACACCGGTAGCGCGACGGATATGTAGCTAGCTAGCTACTGCTATGGATGGCCGCTGTTGTGACTCGGTGCTGGGTCTGATATAGTCTGTTTCCCGACGTTTAATTAAACTGCCGTTAGCGTCGTAAGCACCAGGCACTGGAGATAAGTTCTGGCCGGGGGGGTTGCTGTAATGAAAGTAGCTGGCTGATAGCTGACTGGGGGCTAACGGTAACTAGCTAGCTATATGTCCCGGGGCTGTTGTCAGCTGTCATCCCGACTGAGTCTCTCTGCGCCAGGGGAGTGAGGCAGACAGACCGGGGTGTGCTAGCAGGCTAAATTAGCATTAGATTAATCGTCTATCTATACAGCTAACGTTAACGTTACTAGTGAAGTTATTCGTGGGTTAGCTCCATCCTGTTAGCTGTGGTCGAAACAATCATACTAAAAATAACTTTATTAGCGTGTTGAACAATGTTGTAACCTCATAATGTTACCCACAAAGCATTAGCATCAACGTTAGCACATTGTAGTAACGTTAAGCTGGTATCGATATTGAACTTTCAAAATAGATAAGGTCTCTGTTGTATTACTGTGATAAAAAGTGGGATGTAATTAATCACAAAATGATGCTGTATGGCAAAAAAAAGCAGTATTACTGTTACAAGTATTTTCTTTCTGTGACATTGTATGATTTACAATTACTCCTGAACGTATCATCTTGGTGCCAGTGTTCTGACGGAAGTTAGAGTAACTGGAGGGTGAAAGGTTATATGACGCCACTGACGGGCGACTAAAGGAAACGTGCCGTGTCTGAAAATAAAATAACAGATTTCTCTGGGTTTGACATTTGGTGGAAACATTTGGGATAGTGTAAGAACACAACTCATGAAAATATATGACATAGGTATGGTCATTTTTAGACATTTTAAAGCAGAAATGTTACATATTGTACATTTAAGTAACTGAGCAGCTTTGTATGAGAGATATTATATTGGGCCTGACAGAAGATGTTCTGTATTTTATTTCCGTTTTTTAATTATGACACAAAGTCTGGGTAACAACCTGCCATAACTTTCTCATCTAATATCTCAAAAACTATAAGCGCTAAAGACATCAAACTTGGCACACTGGGTCCCAATAATGTTGCCCTCATTTTAATAAAAAACAATGGGACCAAAAGCACCACCAAGTGACAGGTTAGGAAGCCTTTTTGTAACTCATGACCAGTAGGATGTAAAATAAATACTTCTATAGATTCCCGTAAATCAAGACCGAGAGATTTTGGTTTGACTTGATTCACTTAAATATTCGCCATTTTATCGCCTATTGGTAATAACCAGGTCATGGCCAAATGTACGTTTATTTTAGCTGCTGACTTTGAGCATAACAATCAATCTATTTTTTCATTATGTCCTGTAAATAGTACAAGTGCAATTCCAGTCAAATGTTGTTCCATGAGCTCCTTAAACTTGTGCATGACGTACAGATGGCCATGCTTATCCATGTAGTCGGTGTCACTACCCGATGTGAGTCGAGTGCAGATGTGAGTCACTTTGCGACAATGACAGAATAATGAGATAGGTACATTACATAGCAGTAATTTATTATTTAGCGTAAGGCATCACATTTTTTATTTTATGGATGTCACAAATTTCAGTATGACACAGACGCACAGACGCGCCCACCTTGCTTGCAGCCGGATCCAGATCCCTTGGCATTATGCCGTAAACCGTTTAAATCTGACCATGTGCGGGTAGTGACATCGGGGTTGTTTCTCCTATCCCAGAATGCATCTGTGGTGTAGCCAAGGTCTGGCTACACCACACATGCAGGCATTGGCAAAGCCTTTAGCCATTTTATTGACTCCATTTGGACTGGAGAACTAACTAACTAACTAACTAACTAACTTTGGCCTTAACAATGTTAACCAAATGTAAAATGTTAATATTAGCTGCTAACTTTGGCCGTAAACAAGTCAACGTTAACCAAATGTAGAACGTTCCAGTGAAATGTTGTTCCTTGACCTCCTTTAACTTGTGCACGACGTAGAGAAAGCTGTGATGATAGGTCTCACACACACGCATGCAGGTATTGGCGTTTCATTGGCTCCATTTGGACCTCTGGAGAACCTGTGATGAACCTTTAACTTTCCAGAGTGCGCAGCAGCGACCCTGCGCCTCAAACAGTAAAGTGAAATGGCTGTGAGACCTCGGCCTTCCGCCCACCCATCAGAGGGTAACTGTTAAAGTGCAGGATAAGTGTTTTTATCTGTTCATCTGAACCTTGCAGCCTGCAGCCGCTGTTCCTCAGAGCTTTCCCCAACAAATGCTGCTTTATCCCTCTCATGTCGACAACCTTCCCTTTCTGTTACCCCCTACTTCTGTAACATAGGGTTGTATTGTTGAAATCAGACCTCCAGCATCATGGTCAGAGAGAAGTAATGAGTTCAATTTGTGGGGTGAACACAATGTTTCACCTGCTCTCCCTCACTGCTTTTATAACCCGGGGTTTTTTGATATTTAGAGATACTGAATAATAAACTGATTATTACATTTACATTTTTCCCAAAAGCTGTTCCATGTGAGTGTTTTCCAGCGCTCAGAGTCCAAGAAAGCAACTTTGTCCTTGGCCAACAGCCCTTCGTGTTGTTGTCACAATAAAATCCTACAATGGAAATACACTACAGTCTTCTGCAGAAATACCACACTGGGTGCAAAATGAGAGGGAACCTATACAGCGGCAAAGTCCCTCACCTTCCGGTGGACCTTGTGGGACATTATTTCGGAAAAACGGGGAGAGACAAATAATGTTTTGATCCCATTTGAATTGGGCCATGAATTACACATAAAATGTTTTAAAAGGTAGTTTTGCAAGTCATGAAAGTCTTCGTTTATTGTAGGTTTGACGTATGACCACTTAGTTTTGTGTGAACTACATCTTTTGTCACCTCTCACGAAATACTAGGCGGACCTCGCCTATCTATTAAGCTTTTCCGTATTTTCTGTCATATCTATAATGTTACAATGTTGGATTTTCCTGTTAAACGTGGCCAGAGCGTCAAATAATAAGGTAACTGTATTTCAAAGAAATCCCCTTGAGCAATAACCTCAGATTTCCTATTGTTGTGAACGCTCCGCTTTCAACGGTTTCTTCTACTCTCGGCTCAGTGTTCCGTGACGCCGAGCCGAGAGTAGAAGAAACCGCAGGTTTCTATGATTGGTCCAGGTATGCTATTGCAGTTTTTTAGGTTAACTCACTGCTGTGTTTACTAGGGGTGGTACGGTTCATGAAAAAACACCCGAACCGCTCGGTTCGCTAGTCTCGGTTCGCTAGTCTCGGTTCGCTAGTCTCGGTTCGCTAGTCTCGGTTCGGAGCATGTGTGTACCGCACGGTTCGTCAGTACACTGTTAATGTGCACTAACCTCTTACTGCCGTAGTGCCCACTTTCGACACCTATGTTAAAACACTTACTGGAAATGACGAGCGGGATGGGCGTGACAAACGCAACCCATGGCAGCTGATTGGACGATTGCGTCACATGGGTCTGGCTAGTCCCTAATTTCAAAACAGACTGTCATGGCGGCTCGTTCAGAATACGATCTCATATTGTACTAAAATAGTTCACCGAAAAGTGTTTCTGAAAACATTTTAAGCGAGAAATAGGCCATGCAGTTGCTGAATCTGTCTTCATTTCAGATCGACAAAGGTCAGTTTAAAAGATTTTCGTCAGAGTTTGAGAGACACCGAGCCGACCGCTCCTCAAGTGGAGCGGGGTGCCGCTGCAGCTCACGTCACGTCACCTGCAGAAATGTCAAGTGGGAGAGAGGCTGCCCGGAGCTGGAGGATGCGCCAGCGTCGTTTATAGTCTGGTGTGTGGGAACATTTTGGATTTCATGTTACCTATGATGAAATAAAACAATATAGTACTGCCACTGTGTGCATGTTTTGTGCAACATGCATTCAATATGCTAATTGTAGCTATATGCTGAAGTATATTCTGGAGTGTTAAAGATTAAAAGAAAAAATAACAAGAACCGTACTGAACCGAAAACCGTGACCCTAAAACCGTGATACGAACCGAACCGTGGGTTTTGTGAACCGTACCACCCCTAGTGTTTACATAGGACTAGCTACATGCTAAGTCAGGGAAAGCTATAATCTAATTTCTCCCTAATTTCAGGTCACATTACTGCTAAAACATATCCGGTTGGGTAGTATTTGGTTCAGAAGCTTTTATCTGTGATTTTTGATGGGAGAACATGCTGCTTTTTTCCATTACAGAGACACCTAGACTCTGAGTAGTTTCCTGTCTCTGGCTGTGTCTCAAAGCGCCTACTTGCACACTTCAAACACTTAGTTTTAAGTATATAGTGGAGATAACGCAAAAAGTCAGTGCACTAAAAGTACCCGGATGTCCCCATAAAAATTGTCAAAAAGTTCAGTGTGGAATGATGGACACTATGCGTACTAAATGGGTGCCATCTTGACTACAAAGCAGAAAGGGACCAGGGAAGTATTTCCGGTAAGTGTATTAACATAAGTGTTCCTTTTGAGACAATACTAACCAATCGAAAGTGGGCATTACGGCAGGAAATGGTCTGTGCACATTAGCAGTGTACTGACGGAAGTATGCCGAATGAGTGGCAGGTCCGAGTGTGTTGACTCCAACGGGAGAAGTGAACGTGAACACAGATGATGAGCGATTCTTTCACCCTGTGTGTGTGTGTGTGTGTGTGTGTGTGTGCCCCGGTGTGCAGGGCCATACGATTCAAGCTGTTGAACCAATTCATCAATATACCCGACGTGGCTTAGACACAGGCTGTAGCGCACCGCAACTCCACCACGCACTTGTGCCACGAGTGTACGCCGCTGATGGGACCCGTATCCCGATCTTTCCCCCGTCTGGTGGATACCAGGGCTATAGTCATGTGATTTACATGTTCGCTACGTCACATCTTATTCGGCAAAGCTGTGTCCAGCTCCCATTTTGTGCATGAACTCTTTTTCAAAAAAGGCAAAAACCACCTCAAGCGAGCGTAAAAACCTTTTTTGCGAATTTGACGATTTTGTTCCGAATTTTGCCGTTTCCATCAACATTTTCTAATGCGATACTAAAAATATGTTGATGGAAAACCCACTGCTGACTCTCAAATAAATTTAAATCTTTCTCTACTTCTCTTTTCTCCTCTGGCTTCTTATTTCTTTTTTTCCTCTCTTCTCCTCTCCCTTTCTCTTCCTTCCTCTTTCTTCTTCTTCCTCTGGAGAGAGCGTAGGGGCCCTCCTAGTGATCCCGAATCTCGCTGACATTTTTTTTATCGTCATAAAGAAAACAGTGTTCTTCTCTCTGCAAGGTGCTGGGCAAACACAGCCGCTGCCAGAATAAGAAAAATATCGGTTCTCTCCAAGGCAATTTCCTTCAAAGCTGACTTTTCCTCGAAATGTTCGGTTCTGAAGTCCCGGCCTCACTCGCCTCACCCCGCCTCGCCCCCATGTTCTGCAAAAGGTTGAGAAAAAAAGCGAGAGAAAGAGGCTTTTCTAACAGGATTTGTGGCAGGGGAGGGTTTGATTGATGGTTATTATTTGTCAGTACAGAGACACATGAGATGAGAGAAGGGCTGAGAGCAACAGCCTGTTTGTTTGCACCAAACACATGTATTCATATCCGAGCACTTGTTTGTTTGTACGTGTTTGTGTCTGTGTACACAATGGGAAACAGAACCATGTTTTCAATAGACTTGATAAGTTAAGTAAAAACAGCAGACACCATGGGAAACGACACGCTGACGCTCCGCTGCTGATCGAAACAAGCGAACAACAGTGACAGCAAAGAGAAAGAGAACTGTATGATTGGTACGAAATTAGCCTCGCATTGCCATACCTTCCTCCACAGCGCTGCGGAGGTGGTTAGTCCACACAGCATTCTGGGATGGGAGAAAAACGCTCTGGTTTATTGGCATTTCCTTAAAGGGATGGTTTGGAGTCATTTCACCCTAGGGTCCTTTGCACCATAACATCATGGTGGAACATGTGTAAGTTTTAGTCGTGGAACAGAAAACTCAGATTGGAACAGATAGTCTAGCTAGCTGTCTGGATTTACCCTGCAAAGATCTGAGGAGCAGTTAGACCATAGTCCTCAGAAATCCACCGGAGTTCAGAATGCCAACACAAAGAAAGAGGAAGGGGACGGGACTTCCAGCCGAAAATGAGGGACCTATGGCGGTATTTCTGGCGACACCTGAACAATCCAGGTAATGGAAAGTCATCGATATAGACTACAGCTGGTGTAAACAGACAAATTAGAGAATATTGTGTGAAAGCAAAGAGAAAGAGAACAGTATGATTGGTACGAAATACAGCCACACCGACCTGTCTCTGTGGTTGTGGCGGCCTCTGTTAAAGAACCACAGATGTGCTCAAAGGGACATCAAGTGTAAGAGTTGATGAACTCCAGCTTTCTGCAATTCCCCAACCTCATGTCTCTTCTGACTATATTCTAGGATTGTGACCCTGCAGGGCAACACAGATTCTTTGGCGTTGCCAGTTGGCTACGGGGCGGAGGAAAGGCCCAGCCCAGGGTTGGAGCTCTTTACCAGGATCTGTTTTTTTCCCACACTAAGGCACAACAACTCAATGGTTAACACAGTTACACAGTTACAGTACAAAAGACTGAAACTAAGCAACTTGTACTTTTTTTTTTAGATTAGATTAGATTCAACTTTATTGTCATTGTGCAGAGTACAAGTATAAAGACAACGGAATGCAGTTTGCGTCCAACCAGAAGTGCAAAAAAAGCAGAAAAGTGCAATGTAATATACAAAGTATAGACAGGTGGTGCATAGACAGGACAATGAAATATAGTGCAGTGTAGGTAGTAGTGTACAGTTGGTTTACAGAAGGTGGTTTAGAGTAATATAAATTAAATATAAATATGTGCAGTGTATTAGTATTACCTTATGCAATATGAACAATGTATGAACAACATGTACAGATATGTGCAATGTAATAGCAGTAACATTATGATAGTAGTAAGAATAATATAGATATGTGCAGTTTATTAACAGAATATATTATAAGAAAAACAGAAGAAATATGGATATTCAGTATGAACCATATAGACAGACATATAGTACAGCTATGTACAGCTATGTGCAGTGTGTTAACAGTGCCATTGTAGTGCAGAAACAGTAACAATATACTTGTATTTTTACATGTAATGAACAACGGAAGAGATTGGAGAGCGTCTTAGAACTTATATTAGTGATAAACAGGTGGTGCTCTTTGGTAGGGGGCATGAACAAATCCAATAGACATCAAGGAAGATACCAAGACACTCATTTTTAAGAAAAATATAAAATGTGTTTACTGCATTTGGCACATTCTAATTGACTCAGATGAAAAAAACATGTTTCGGCGTCCGGCCTTCTTCGGGAAGTTCCAGACACAGGAGTAGTGGGGTAAAACAAGCACCAGGTGTGAGAACATCAACAGGTGCAGACAATCAGCAATCAAGGGCAACGCCTCTACAACAGTATTCACTCAGTCGATCACAAAAAAATGAATGTTGTCAGCAGGGGAATCGTCCCCAGAGGCCAACAGGCTGACCTCTCAAGACAAAGACAAACACCAAAAGGCAAATAAGACAAAAGAAGAAGTAGGGACACTTTTCAACCAAACCAACAGTATTAACATACAAAACAAAAATCAAAATCTCATTCAGTCCATAAATGTGAGTTAATGTTTATCTGTTGCTGTTATGCTTTTATTTCAAATGTCTAGCCATCAGATAGTCCTAATTTTTTGTCTTAGGGTTACGTACTTTTTACTTGTACTTGAGAAGTTTTTTTTCACACCAGTGATTTCACTTGCACTTAAGTTAAAGTTCATCAAAGTGGTAGTACTTTTTACTTGAATAGAATATTTCCAGCTCTAACACAGATGAAGCCATTTAGGTTTGTTTATGTGAGTTTCAGGTGGGCTGGAGACTCGGCAGTACAGATGTTCTCGGTGTTATCCTTTGGCAAACCCGCAACCTGCCCAGCGTGGTTCATCTTCTGTTTGAACCACCGCTCTGATAGGTTCCAGCCCACATGACTCTGAAAGCAATTAGGCACGTAAAGACAATTTTATACTCTGAACTGAAGGTTTTAGAATGACTCGCTGCATTGACTGTAATGTGTTGCCCCTTTGATGCCAACAATTTGTTTCCCACAGTGGATGTATCAATTTAGAGTCTCTCCACAGACGTTCCAATAACAATGGGTCTAAAATGGTTGTTGAGTCTTAGGCTAAATTTATCCACGCTGGACCGCATTGTGCTAATGTCTGTGACTGGATAAACAACTTCTAAGGACTCAGAACTAAGGAATGCTCATAATGGGGCATTTTACCTGATTGTTGCTAAGCCACCTTGCCAAAAACACGCCGTCATCGCGCTGCCAAACAAACGCACACACACACATACACACACAGATACATATATACACACACACACAGACACACACACACACACACACACACACACACGTATACCGTTCTTGCAGACAGATGTTCAGGTTTATGTTTGCCGTGCCATTCCTCCACATACCATGATGATGCCTTACACCTGCTTCCAAACACAGTCGGATCTACTTCCTGGTCATCAGTCAATGCCAGTCACCCTTTGCCCTCACCATGACGACAGAGGAGCCAAGACTACAAGAGTAACTCGCAGATGAGCGTATACAAATGACAACAACTAGTCAGTGAAACAAAGTATGAAGATTCAACTTCATAGCATCAGTGGTGAATAGATGGGTCAACAAACCGTCAAACTGTAACAACACAGAGTTTGTTTCCTGTTTCCAACTGACTCTTTTTTAAACTTAACTTTCTTTTAACTATTCTCTAACCTTGACCAAGTTGTTAATATTATAACCTTAGTGTCGCACTGCCAGACCTTCCTCCACATTGCTGCAGAGGAAGGCCTGGGTAGTCCACACAGCATTCCTGGATAGGAGAAAAATGTGCTCTAGTTTATTGGCATTTCTTTAAACCAATCACAATCGCCTTAGGTAGTGCTAAGCGGCGGACGGAGTCACGGTGCCGCTGTCAAATAGCCTTGGGAAGGAGCTTGTTTTGGTGGTCGTTCAACAGAAAACTCGGACAGGATTGGACAGATAGTCTAGCTAGCTGTCTGGATTTACCCTGCAAAGATCTGAGGAGCAGTTAACCATAGTCCTCAGAAATCCACCTGAGTTTAGAACGGCAACACAAAGAAAGAGGAAGGTAACGGACGTCCGGCGGAACTTCCGAAGCAATTTTATCCTTAAACCATGATGGTTGCATGGATCCCCAAAACAACGCACAAGGAAAGAGATGCAAACCATCTACAAAGAGACGTAAACCTATTTCAAAGAGTTGAAAAACATCCACAAACAGATGCAAAATTACTACAAAGAGACAAAACAACTACAAACAGATGCAAAACATCTACAAAGAGACAACACAACTACAAAGAGACAACACAACTACAAAGAGACAACACAACTACAAAGAGACAACACATCTACAAAGAGACAAAACAACTACAAAGAGACAACACAACTTCAAAGAGACATAAAACATCTACAAAGAGACGCAAAATGACTACTAACACTTTTGCAATATAAAGTAAAATAACAAAATGGATTGTATTGCGGTGGCTGGTGGAGGTTACCTGTCTTTTCAGCCACTTGCAGCACTGTTAGTTTTGGATAATAACAATAACATGGCCAAATTAAAGGTGGTAATGAGTAATTTAAACAGTACATATTGCACATGTAACAGAAGTTGTGGTATACAGCAGTACAGTCAGCAGGCATGTTGACGTTCTCACGTAAACACACTCGCCGCTGCCGCAAGGATTGAACCTGTGATGTTTTGGTTATGGGGCAGACTCTCTAACCTGCTGCCAGGTTACATAAAGCCCGAGCCAACACATAACCGCTGTCTTTGTTTGGAGGTGCTGGAGCCATGAGAGCCCCTAGCACCCTGAGGTGTTAACTGGAGGCAGCAGCTGCACGAAAGATGCCCAAAGAAAGGAGCTCTTTCACCTGGGAGAAAAAGGGAGAGGGGGAGGAAGAGGGTGAGGGGTGGAGGAGGATGAGAGTACGACAGACAGAAAGAAAGGTGAGAGAGCGATAAGGCAGAAGGCAAAATTATGATGAATAGGGAGCAAGTAAGACAGGAAAAGATACAAAAATGGGGGAAAGGTTTTTATTCACAGTAGTAAATAGTTTCCTGGTGGAAAACGACCCCTGAAACTTCTCAAAGCTTGTTCCAACATTGAGTCAGAGGATCACCAATGTTATTACAATTCATCCTGAGGGGAACATGAATGTCTGTACAAAATGTTGTGGCAATTCTTCCAACAGTTGTTGAGATATTTCACTTTGAAATGTCAACCTCAACCAGAAAACATAACATTTTCTTGAGGGTGGAGCCCTAAACTCCCCGCTAAATTTGTGCACTTAAGTCTTCCACAAACCTATGGAAAACACAATATACAGTGTATGGGGATCACCAAAGTCTTTGGGATGCATCCTCTGGGGCAGTGTTCGAATTACGTGGTAGCCAGATGGAGCCGAGCTCCCATAGAGTGAGGACTGGCTCCCATGAAAGCACCAAAGTCAAAAATCTGAGGGGGTCTCTCATATCTGAAGGTGTCTGCCATATGTGGCATTGTAAGTTAATCTTAATCAACGCTCATTATCCATCCCTGTGTCGTGCGATCTCTTACCATTTAATACGTTAAATTAAAATATAGGCTACTACGGACGTAGACCTGAGCTTACCCTACGCTCATGAACGCAGCATGACTGCACTTCACCACCACACCACCAGGCTATGTGAGCAAACCGCATACGATCGATTTCACAGCACTTACAAGTCCGAAGAAGTGACCTTGCTTTTAGCTTAATGTGCTTTTGAGGTAAATACCAATACATATAAATATCAGTCAGTTATGCCACCGAAAAAAAGGGTCACCTGCGCCAAATTCATTTTCGGCCTTGACAAGTTTCGGTTTTACCACCAAAAAACAAAAAATAGTTGCAGATTTAGAATCAGAAAATAACAAGTCCTCCCAGAGTTGTGCCTTTTGTCATTAGTTTTGTTTTCAATAACTTGGTAAACAGTGGCAGTAAGTCAACAGCTACATGCAAGGTATGTGGCACCAAGGTAAATGATGCCGGATCAACAACATCAGACTTCATCAGGCATCTCAAAACGCACCTAAATAGGTCAGTCACACGCTAATTTAAAAGAGACGTTACATTTAGCATATATCGTAACAAGCTAACCATCGTCGCAAAGTGCTGTGCTAATGCTGGGAACAGGCAGATTATATCTTTATAGTTATAACTATAAAGATATAATCTGCCTGTAGCATTAGTTGCTGAGCCTCAGACATCCATGGCGCACAGCAGGCGGGACGCACGGATCTATCTCCCCATGAACAAACGCTGTGTCAGGTGGACAAACTCATGTGATGCGTAATTGATCCCGTGGATGATTTGTAGGCTATTAAGTGTACACGGTGTACCCGGTCCACCAAACACTGGGTCTTAATTCGGCACATATTTCTGTTACTGTAGTCCTATTTACTATTTCATCCATGGGTGGCGCAGCGGATCCGTGGGCACTGTCCCCTGCTGGCCTCACTGACCTCTCCCCCTCTGAGTCGGGTCTCCCTCGCGCTGGACTCCGTTTCACTGAGCGTACTAACACTTAGAAAATAAATAAATGGCATTACATCAGTGAGTTCAAACTGCTTATCGTGCGTAATTTGGACTGACACTGAGATGCATGTTGTTCTGTAGCCTAACTGGTGTGGCGCTGCCACTTTTCTCTTGATTTCCACTTCGACATTAGACATTTTTTTGAATGAAAGAGACGTTACATTTAGCATATATCATCACAGGAAACAAGCTAACCATCGCAAAGTGTTGTGCTAATGCTGGGAGTAGGCAGATTGTATCTTTATAGTTGTGTATCCATATGATGTGACAGACTTAGGTTATTATTTCACCAGGTCCGAGGGCTAGAAAGTTGTGTTAAGTAGACCCCATACAGTTATCCTACAACTGATGTTAATGCTGTAC
Source organism: Perca schrenkii (assembly GCA_025617405.1). Classification (NCBI taxonomy): domain Eukaryota; kingdom Metazoa; phylum Chordata; class Actinopteri; order Perciformes; family Percidae; genus Perca; species Perca schrenkii. Next base: position 40,016,712 of record CM046790.1, on the reverse strand, counting down.
TGTCTGGACATGCTTTTAATTCATAAGATTTATGGGACAGATCAGATGACTTGAGACTTGACTTGAACTTGCCCCTCAAAGACTTGAGACTCGACTTGGACTCAAGCTCAAAGACTTGAGACTCGACTTGGACTTCCAAAAAATGACTTGTGAACATCTCTGCTGTGAGATATTTTATGAGATAGAGAGACCCCCTTAAAGACAAAAAGATAATTCGAACACTGCTCTGGGGACCACGACTGTCTGTACCAAATGTTGTTCCAATGGCTCCAGAAGATGTTGAAATATTTCACAGTAGAGTAAGTGAAAGCTTTGGCCTGCAGGTGGCACTACAAGTTTCAGTCAGGAATCAGTGATGTTGTTAAAATTCACACTTTGGCTACCAAGAATGTTTGCAACAAATGTCATGGCCCCCCCATGTTTGGCTCCTAAAACACAGGGCTTTAAAGAGGGGGGGCAGAGTTCATATCCCGTAAGAAGTTAAAGGAGAACTCCGGGCAATTTTTACGTTAATCTTGATTGCTAAATGTATACGAGTACTGCCGATAGCAAAAAAAACGAGCCGAATCGGTGCTAGCAACACGGAGCTGCTGCAGCTAATGCCAAGAGCTCCCACTCAGCTAAAACGGCAGTTATGTGGGCATAGGATAAAGAGTGCCTTTGTGCCTCTTAACAGACACAAAATGCAATTAAAATGCCTGTGCAACATGAACAGGGACCTTACATGACAACAAGATGCATTTAGCAACTTAGCCATTGTTTACATTCACCTACCCTCTTAGCTGCTAGCTGCCGTCTGGGATGAGTGAGTGTGTTCAGCCAGGCTCCGGTAATAATCATCACGCAGCAGTTCCATGTGTATTTGTAGCATATATATCCATTTTGTGTGCTGTCGTTGGTGAATATGAGTCTCTGCAGTGGCAAATTGTGTGGTAGTTTCCTTAGCCAGGCTAGCAGCCCTGACCGGCATCCTTCTAATTTCTACCCGAATCCCTCGCATGCTGAGGCCGATAACAATCCAACAAGCGCCCGCTGGTCTGGTGGAGGTCTTCCAGAAGACCGTTCCAGCCTTCGCGGCGAAAAATTGTATTTTATTTCACCGTCACAAATAGGTAATTGAGCACTGTAGTGGTTATGACCATATTAGTGACTATGTAACTAAAAACTCAAAAGCCTCTTCCATGTGTTCGATATATCTTCTGTATTCTCCATAGTTACGTTACTCTAAGCTTCTTCCCTTGTGAACACCTCCGATCGTCACTTTTCACACACTACGCTCCTCCAACCTGCACACTATTTACCTTTTTCACGCTACAGCTGAATTCACACGGGACTTCAGCGCGAGGCTACAGCTAGCAGTCTATAAAACACTATTTTACTGTACAGGGCATAAACATAATATGGTCATAACCACTACAGTGCTCAATTACCTATTTATGTGTAAAATACAATTTTTCGCCGCGAAGGTTTGAACGGTCTTCTGGAAGACCTCCACCAGACCAGCGGGCGCTTGTTGGATTGTTATCGGCCTCAGCATGCGAGGGATTCGGGTAGGAATTAGAAGGATGCCGGTCAGGGCTGCTAGCCTGGCTAAGGAAACTACCACACAATTCGCCACTGCAGAGACTCATATTCACCAACGACAACACACAAAATGGATATATATGCTACAAATACACATGGAACTGCTGCGTGATGATTATTACCGGAGCCTGGCTGAACACTCTCACTCATCCCAGACGGCAGCTAGCAGCTAAGAGGGTAGGTGAATTTAAACAATGGCTAAGTTGCTAAATGCATCTTGTTGTCATGTAAGGTCCCTGTTCATGTTGCACAGACATTTTAATTGCATTTTGTGTCTGTTAAGAGGCACAAAGGCACTCTTTATCCTATGCCCCCATAACTGCCGTTTTAGCTGAGTGGGAGCTCTCGGCATTAGCTGCAGCAGCTCCGTGTTGCTAGCACCGATTCAGCTCGTTTTTTTTGCTATCGGCAGTACTCATATACATATAGCAATCAAGATTAACGTAAAAATTGCCCGGAGTTCTCCTTTAAGGAGAAAACACAAGACTTTCACCCAGGAAACAGGTGTTCATGTCCCGGAGGAAGTTAAGGAGAAAACACAAGACTTTCACCCAGGAAACAGGTGTTCATGTCCCGAAAGAAGTTAAGGAGAAAACACAAGACTTTCACCCAGGAAACAGGTGTTCATGTCCTGAAGACGTTAAGGAGAAAACACAAGACTTTCACCCAGGAAACAGGTGTTCATGTCCCGAAAACCATAATCTTTCCCCTTAACTTAACTAGTCGTTTTGGTGCCTGAACTTAACTGTCATCGCTGCGTGACTGCTTTTTCTCAGCTTAACTCAACTGCCACAGCTCGGCGTCACCTGACCTTGCCTAATTTTGTTCGATACCCTACAAATTGGTGCGCATAACTTTTTGTACAACATCATATACGAACCTGTTCATAAGTACGCATCGCACTAGATGAAAAGTCACCAAAGTCATTGGGGTTTCTCCTCTGGAGAACACGAATGTCTGAACAAATGTCATGTCACTTCATTGTCACTGACTGAATCCTTTTCAAATTAAATTGAACTCAGAACATTGCCACAGTGAAACTTTAGGATTGCATATTCAGAGATTTCATGTCACATCAACAGATTTATTTGCTTAAGTGGAGTGAAAAGCAGATGTTGCTGCAGAGTTACAGGCACGTTGATTATCCATTGTCACATTCACTTATATTCAGAAGTCCTGAGCACAAAATGCTCATCACTTCTCCGCCTCCCAAGTAACGTTGGATCGCCCGTCCGGGGTTTTGGAACGTTCTCTGTTGTTGATTCCTACTGAATATGACCCTTTGACTTTCACCCAAACAAAACACAGGCATTTGTTTCCAATGAACACCCAAGCGGAACAATTCAAAACAGAGGCTCGCAGCAGCATTCTTTGGTTTTAAGAGTAAGATGAAATGAGTTTGTGCGCCATCGGTTGCCACAGAAATGCCTCTCTGTTTCTGTTTCTGTTCTTTTCTCTTTCTCGGCAGCAGAACAAAAAGACGAAGAGTATCTGAGTATCTTAAGTCAGGTTTCCAATATGTCCTGTTTTTCATTGTCCCAACAGATATTAAAGTAAAGTAAAACTTCATTTATGTAGCAAAAACAGTCTTACAAAGTGCTTCAGGGTTACAGAAAGACAATAAAACCATCTGGATGTGGCCGGTTAGCTCAGTTGGTAGAGTGGGTGCACGTATGCAGAGGTTTATTCCTTGACGCAGAAGGTCCAGGGTTTGCATCCCACCTGTGATGGTTTTCCTGCATGTCTTTCTCCCCTCTCTGCTTTCCTATCCAATAATGGCAGAAATCCCCAAAAAACTTAAAAAAAAGCATCTGGATTAATACTGGAGTAATAAAAATTTGCAAAGAACATTCAATGAAATTCTTTTAAGATTAAACCATATGTTTTAAAATAACACATTTTTGACTCCAAAACAGAAGGAGTATATCCAGCGTGCAATGGTGAAAAAAGGGGGGGGGGGGGTTGATAATTCACAACAAAACAAAGCATGCAAGAATTGCAACACCATGGATATAGAGCCACTTGGCCAGCCATGCCAAAACACTTATTTATGGAAAATGGAAAACACCATCGGAGTTCACTTCGCGGCTAAATACTTTCACCCAGGAAACACTTGTTTGTTCCTCGGGAGTGTTTTAACCCAAACCACCATCTTTTTCCTAAACTTAACAAGTCGTTTTTTTGCCTAAACTTAACTGCAGGGCTTAAAGTGAAAAAAAATCCTGAGCCTGAAACTTTTTTGGAAGGGGGGGGGGTACTTACATTACACATCACAATCACAACTTTGCATTGTTCAGATTTTCATAAACTCTTGGACAAGGCCGTTATGTTTAAATAACTCAGGCATGAAAACGGGTCAGGGGTGAAAAAGTTGATAAAGATATTACCCCTCTAGGGGAGTCCGGGGGAAGAAAATATTAAATATTCCATATTTTAAAGCATCAATCTGATGCATTTTGAGATGCATTTTTTGCCAACCAACAGTGTAATATTTCAATATGCCCTCATTAAAGTTAATTTGACTGGCAAAACAGTTAAAGTCCTTCTGACATTACACAATAATAAAAGTCATAATTTTTAAAGACTAAAAAGTTTTGGATACATTTTTACTTGTTCCAACCATATATATTAAATAAAGATTTAATGTGTGTTTACATATTGCAATAATATCATAATCCTACAATGAATCATTGTGAAAACTAAACTTTACTACTTTGGCCAGGTCATCATCAAAAAAGCGAATTAGTACATTCATGATTTTGTCCATGTTGATATTAGCTGCTTTATTTACATTTATTAAAAACGCATCGCATTGTTTATCTTTTCATATAGCTAGACGTCTAAACTCCGGCTCCCTCAGTTTGAGGCACCAAGTGCTAAACAGCTTCCCGTCTCCACCCTTTTCCTCTTGTCCTCTATTCATGCCCAGCGCCATTTGTTTTTAACTACTTTCTCAAATAAAGCTGCATCTACATGCTCCAAGTTTGACAAACTTTGCATCCATTTTTTTTAGCCGCGTTACCACGGAGATCACACCGCACTCTAGCTTTTCGGCAAAGACCCGCCCTACTTTGCATCTGATTGGCTAGAACTCGTTTCATTGATAGGTGGAAGTTCGATGATTGATTAAACTCAACGCATCAAAAACAAATCCCATGTGGACTTTTTAATTTATTTATTTTTCTAAAATATTCATATGCCAGAAATCCTGCACCAGGCCCGATTACTTTCAACCCTGTGTTAGAACTGCGTTCCTCTTATATGATTGGTATGTGAAATCAATTGACTCGAAAATATTAAACCGCATGCAAGTTTTTTACTTTAAGCCCTGTAACTGTCATCGCTGCATGACACTCACTTTTTCTGGCTAAACTCCACCACCACGTCCCCTGAAAGCCCCGTCGTCTGGCGGTGCCTGTACACGGCTCACAGTCACCTATTGGCGGCTAAACAACTGCCGCTGGTAGCAGGCGTCCCGGAGCTCTGTAGCGGTTAAATACAACCAGCAACTGCTGAAAAACGATGTTTCAAAACACTCCCGAGGAAGGACTGAGCGTTTCCTGGGTGGAAGTCTTTTGTTTTCGCCAGGAAGTGAACTGCGCTCTCCGGCTTGAACACGCTGTGTTTTATTCCATCACGTTGTGCTCGTTCATTCTGAGATTATTTTTATTAGTTCGTTAACAAGTGTTTTGGCATGACTGGCCTAGTGCTTCTATGTCCATGGTGGTATTGGAAGAAGGACTTCATTTTTGCATGTTTTCTTTTGTTGTGCATGATCAAAAAATCCTGCATTCTTCACAAATCGCACCCTGGATATGAGGACTTGTTTCTGCCACCACTAGGGACGCTAATTTATGAACCGCTCCTGTGGGTCGTATTAGAGGGGAGGAACAGATAGACATACAGAAAACTTTATTAATCCCATAGACTGTTAATATTAATGGACAACGCTTCCGGTTCGGCGAAGTGCTGCAAATGCGAAAGTGCCTTAAAGCTGTTTTCTATCTGAATTCCAGCAGGGGGGACTCCTTAAACCTGAGTTTACCTGAATTCCTGCAGGGGGAGACTCATTAAACCTGCATTATATCTTACTACCAGCAGGGTGAGACTCCTTAAACGTGCATTCTATCTGAATTCCTGCAGGGGGAGACTCCTTAAACCTGCATTATATCTGACTACCAGCAGGGTGAGACTCCTTAAACGTGCATTCTATCTGAATTCCAGCATTGGGCGACACGTGCGGTTGCAAAAGGAGGTCGGTTTCTGTAGAAATCTATGAGAAAGTGACCCATTTCTCACTTGATTTATGACCTCATTAAACATTTTCATAATGACTTCATGGTCTCAATCGCTAGTTTTAAATCTTCTGCAACACAGAATGATGTTTTGAATTATGGTCTCGTTGATTTTAAAATCGGCGATGAAGCAGGGGGTGTTTTAGGGCGTGGCTATGATGTGATTGCCAGTGAAAGTGTATAACGTAACGTGGCTACTCCCTCACTCCTCCCTCTCGTCTAAAATCGTCACATTCGCAACCAGGATGGCTGCGCCCGTAATGGCAAACTCAACAACTCATAGCAGATCTCCACAAACCAACGGGTGACGTCACACATGCTCTGTCCATTAATATTAACAGTCTATGGTTAATCCCCAAAGGGCAATCCATTTTTACAGTCTATCTCATCCATGCCTAATGGCTGAAGGAATGAAAGAATTTGCATACCGATTTGTTTTCCATGCAGGAACATATTAGCGCCGACCTGATGGCATAACTAAAAAAAAACACTAAAAAGTGCATGGTCAGGTTGAGTTTAATATTTTATCAGCTTTCTGTACCACTCGCACCTTCCACAGAGAGCTGAGGTCTTTCTGCTGGAGTGATCTTGGAGCAGACAGTAAAGGACAAATCCGGCGCAAAATGAACCTAGGGGTTACGACAAACGCCGTGCTTGAGCTATGTTACTGGTTACTGGTTGCACAGCGTACCTCGGTCGACTGGTCATGACTGTTTTCCCAAGATGGCGCCAGCCTGTAAATGAGAACGGTACTGTCTTTCTAAACTATCTTTTTAATAAACTGTCTGTACACTTACAAAGTTCTCAATGCTGCGGTTTACATGTAGGGACCCTCATTATGCTACCGTGGAAGTGTGGTGCTATTTTGAGCCTTGTTAGTGGTGTAGAAATAGCGATTTCTTTTTACTTTACCCTCTGCCCCGAAGACTAGTGTTATAAGCTAATTAGCGGTTTGGGCTAAAACTGGTCACATTCGATTAGCATGAAAACATATCCCAGGGAACGGTCAACTCGGTACCCATGTGTTATTAACGCCTAGGTTAATTTTGCCCCAGATTTGTCCTTTAATAATGTTAGACTGACAGGGCTAGATTTATCAAGCCGTTTGCGCCTGTTTCCAGGCGCTAATTGGTCGCAAAGACGGACGTAACTGATGCGGGCTATTTACAAACGGGGCGCACTTGGGTAAAATCGCAGATTGTCTGCCACATGAGCGAGAAGACACAAGTTGCACTTTCAATATGCGTTCGTGGGAGGGTCGTGGGGAAAGTGGGAGTTCCACCCAAAAAGGTGGGAGGATAAGCGCAAAGTGCGCCTAATTATATATTCTGTGGTATTTACAAAGACTGTCAGTAGGAGCGCGTCTCTATTCTGCGGGGGAAATTCTCCGCCTCTTAAAAGCAGGTCTGAACCAGCCGCAGTCGAGTTTCCTCGTAGACCTTTATGCCGCTGGTGAAATGGCAACAGTCATTTGAGCAAGACGAAGACATAGGCGAGGCTGAAAATATGTTTTAACATAAGAATCAAACTTTGTCAGTGAACACAACATCATTTAGCGTTACAGATCAAGCAGCCATGCAATATTAGAGTTACTGGAAGAAATCAAAGATGACATTGAATCTCCCACTCAGCGTTCACATCCCATTCCAGCAGTTGTTAAACTCCTCGCCACATTACAAATATTGGCATCAGGATCATTTAAACAGTCATAGCATCAGCAGTGGGAATATCTCAGTCTGCCCTCAGCCGTATCATAGCACAAGTACCGCTTTATTACAGCGCAATCTCCGGTATAGTGGGCGGAGAAAGACGCTGATTGGCTGATGGGTGTCAGGGTTGATAAATACTACGCAAAATGTGGAAGCATAGCGTGCGCTATTACCGAACTCGCATAAACAGACGCAGCGCAAACTGCGCTAGTGTTAGTAAATCAGGCCCACAGTTTTTGTCCTTAACAGACAAACCATTAAACCTGCACAAAAATGAAAAAGTTAAAAGACTCTCGATAAAGGTTTTATAAAAGTTACATAAACGACGATATCGTTGTACGGTTTGGAGGACTTGTTGGTGCTGTGATGAAGATGACGATAACGTTTCAACTGGAAGATCCATGTCCATTGAGTTATGACCTTTGCCTTGGGGCGGGGGGGGGGGGGCTGTTCCTGGATCATTCCTGTGTTTTCTTTTAGTTTTTGCATCTGACTCTGTGAGCGGTCTTTGGCACGAATGACCATGCGAAAGAGGAGTGCGTAATTTGGCTTTCTGTTGCAGAACTCATTCAAACTTCAGCAGATTTGTAACCGTGACCAATCCTAAATGAATGGAACTCATTTTTGGTCAACTGTGCCATGCTTTAACATTTGGAGGAAGGATTTCAAAACATGTCTCCCTCCTTTGTGACTCTAATCTGAAAATCTAAAGTTGACTCATACCTTTTTTTTACAACTTACAGTAAGGTTTTAACTTTGTTTTGCCTCATTGTGTCCCCCCTCATGGGCTGAAATCATAGCCACACACTTGGACAGAGACGTGTAATTTTTAACATTTTTTATGTCCACAACATGTGATTTGAGTTTCAGAGTTTCGTCTCTTGGCTTTGTGTGAGATTATTGCAGCAGTAGATTGCAACCACTGCTGTTGACTAGCCACGTTTGGATGGAAACAGTTGTCTACAGATGTCTACAGCCATTGGCGTAATTTATGGGGAATAATAAATTATAATTTATAATAAAAAATTCTGCCTGATAAATTTTTGTTCCTTGTGTCGCGTTTTTTCCCATCATTTTTGGTGCATTCTTAATATTTTTGCTGCTTTTTTGTTGTCTTGAAAAAAAAAAAAAAAAGACAAATATTTCAACACCTTTTTTGGATAATTTTTGACGTTTTTGACGCCTCTTTTGAGTGTTTTTTTTTTTTCAACAATTATTCTAGATGTTTTTGTCGCTTTTTTAAATACACGGCCTGGCCGCAGGCAGCGGTGTTGCTTGCAATGTATAACTATTATCAGACCGGCCCTTGCGGCCTCGAAACCGGCCCACCGGGAAGAGTCCCGACTCTCCCGATTGCCCCTACGCCTCTGGGAGAACCTGTTCCAGGACTGCCAATAAACCTGTTCTGGGCTGCCAATAAACCCATGTCCAATACATTAAATACCATATATCCCGTAGCACAGGCATGTTTTAGTTCTGTGCAGACACAGGCAGCTGAACAACAGTTGTCTTATTTCACAAGAACTGATCAGCTGCAGTTGATGAGAATCGAGTCAAACGTTGGGAATGAATAAAATGTTCAGTGTATAAGAACTGACCTTCAGCCTCAGCATCTGTGCATGCAATATCTACGAATTTGTCTGCAGGTGCGTGTGTGTGTGTGTGTGTGGGTGTGTGTGTGTGTGTGTGTGTGTGTGTGTGTGTGTGTGTTGCAGTGTTTTGATAAAGTGTCATAATATTACTATGGGATGGAGATGCCAAGAAAGACAATAGCGGTGTAATTCGGCCCTCCTGTCAAACACACTTTAATCCTGGACAATGAGAGATAAACTGGACAGTGTGTGTGTGTGTGTGTGTGTTTGTGTGTGTGTGTGTGTGTGTGTGTGATGACAAGGTGTGCTGGACCACCCTGTTGACGATCGGTCTGTTATTGATTTCAGTGTTGCGTTGCCAAATGTTGAGTTCGCGGACGCGACTTCGTCCTTCCCAGAAACAGTTTTGGAAGAAACAAAGGTGCATCTGTGTGTGTGTGTGTGTGTGTGTGTGTGTGCGTTCGTGTGTGCATGCGTGTGTGTACGTGCTGTTTGTATCAAACTCAAATTATAGACAGATAGATTGATGAGAGGAATCTTGCTGTAATCTTGTTCAAGACTGACCACTTCTGTCTCTCCACACGTGTAAACAAACGAACTTCTGAGGATATGTGCATTAAAGAGACAGGTGAAGTCCCTCACCTTCCGGTTGACCACCATGGGACCTTTCTTCGGAAAAAAATCAGTACGGTAGTAACGGGGAGAGACTAATTGTTCTTTGTTCTTGTTTGAATTGAGCCATGAATTACACATACGATGTTAATCAATTTAAAAGATATTGTTGCAAGTGAAGAAGTCTCGGTTTGTCGTAGTACCACTTAGTTTTTGTGTGAAACTGCTCAGTGAACTACATCTCTTGTCTCGCACAATATACTGTACGTCACCTCGCTCGCTAGCTAGGTAGCTTAGCTGTGTTTCACAACACAAGTGACTTTAACTTACCTGTACCTTATGTTTTTAGCTGGAAATGTACTTCCGTTCATCCAGACTATTGGTGAAGCCAAGGCCGTAAGCATGAAGTGAACATTTCGTGGGGTTGGGGCCCCCTACCCAACCCAATCTTGGCTTTCATGCATATCCTGGCTGAAGTTATGTGCTAATGCAAGTAATGTAAACAAACATTAGCTAGCTAACGTTTTTTTTTTTTTCTTTTAAAGATTATTTGGGAGAGAGATGGGGAATGACATGCGGCATAGGGGCGCAGGTCGGATTCAAACCCGAGCCGCTGCAAAGGACTCAGTCTACACGGGGCGCACGCTCTTACTGGGTGAGCTAGAGGTCGCCCCAACTAGCTAACGCTTTGACAAGAATTTAGCAAAACACTGCAAGACATTGATAAAATTATCTTTTAAATAACACAAAAAACAGACAGGGATATAGCCTACATCAGTGGTTCTCAAGCTTTTGTCAATAATGTTGCCCCTTTGAATAATTTGGTCGAAAAAAAATCTATATAAAGAGGAAGAATACAGCGATGTCAGCGATAGATTTACTAAACAACAGCCTTGGACCTGGAAAACATTTAAATGATGATGGATGATGGAAGACGGTAGGAAGAAGAAAGGCAACACTAGGGCGACAAAAGTGCTAAAAAATTCAAATAAGCGATTGCGAACAGGTCAAAACAAGCGACAAAACCTTCAAAAAAAGGATGACAAACTTCAAACACAAAAGACAAAAAGAAACAAAAAGCGACGAACTTGGAGAAATAAAAGACAGTAGAAGTAACTACAGCCTTGGAACTGAAAAACATTTCGCAAAAAGTCACGTAGCCTACCCCCTGCAGTCCTCCAAAGTACCCCTAGGAGGACACATACCCCCATTTGAGAACCACTGGCCTACATAACACTCACATTACATTCTAGTGTTCCTCTTTTTAATACATGTGAAAGGAGACAGTACAGTGTTTTTGACTTTGCCCACAGCAGTCGTGCAAGAGCTTCTGCCGGGGTACAGCAACACCTCAAAGAAACCACACGTAACGGTAAAACAGCAGTAGGCTACACGGTATATAGGCCACTAGAAACAGTTCTAATAATAATGGCTAAGTTATGATTATCATACAAATTTGCTAATGATTATTCCGGAAAGCGGTGCATAGTTTTCTGTCATAGAATAGCAATATATATATATATATTAGCCTATCAGTATATTGGGGGGACATTTTGAGCATATTTAAATGATGGGGGAGAATATATATTATGATTACTGCCTTGGGTGAAGCAACGATTGTTTGGACTTTACTGAGCGTACGGATCAACACCATGCTGCAGGAGATGCTTCTATGGACTCTTGGTCGTTATGTGACTCCATCATTTATAGGTGCTGTCAGTGGCTTTGTAATGGAGCACACTTTTCAAAGCCGCCCCTTGAATTTGAAATGCAGCCAGAGGTACTTCTCATCAGTGCGCCTGCAATGTCAACACTTTCCGTCATAAAATGGCCTTTATATCCCACAATAAGCCCTACTCACTAACACGCAGCTCCGATATTCCCTTCCCCCCTCTGCCCTGCCGTACAATAGCGCTACGTTACCGTAAGAAGCCTTTGGGAAGCCGGGCAGAGGTGAGTGTGTTAATATGAGCTGAGTGTTGACAGCCTAAGGGGGTCGTATGGGCTCGTTACGGGACGACAAACTGTGGAGGTTTGTATCCCGCTTCAATAAAACCATATGAGCTCTTTCTGTCCATCTTACTTCCACTTCTCTGTAAGACAGCCACTGTTTCTTCTTTAATAAATCACACAAAGAAAGTCAGTCAGACTATCGCTCTTTCTCTATCTGTGTCTCTCTCTGTCTCTCTTTGCTGCCTTGTCACTTTTTTTTCTGTCTTTTCTTTCTGTGAAAGAGAGTAGTATGTAGAGAGACAAGAGAGTAGTATGTAGAGAGACAACAGTAGAGAGTAGTATGTAGAGAGACAACAGTAGAGAGTAGTATGTAGAGAGACAACGGTAGAGAGTAGTATGTAGAGAGACAACAGTAGAGAGTAGTATGTAGAGAGACAGCAGTAGAGAGTAGTATGTAGAGAGACAGCAGTAGAGAGTAGTA